>CM038120.1:12497194-12664931 GCA_001642375.2 Mentha longifolia | reverse complement strand
ACGCAAAATATTTATCAAATCTAATTACGGGTATTAATTTGAAGATCGGGCTCGTAATCTAATTAAGGGATCCTGACCGGATTAGGAATTAAACCAGCCCACTTATAAATCCCGGCCCAATTTCCATTCCAGCCCATCTTCTCGGCCCGTTTGACTAAAATAAGAAAATAACTTAAAGAAAGGAAAAGAAATGAAACATAGCCCCCCCTTCTTCTTCCACGCTAGAAACCATCTCCCTCTCTCTCTCGCGTCTTCTCTGTCGCACCTCTTCTTCATCTCTTCATCGGTCATCTTTTCCGGCAAAAACTTGCCGTCGACCTTGTCGTCGCCGGCCTCCATTTTCTCCTCTCGCTCGTCCCTCTTTCTGTTCTTGGGCGTCTTCCCAAATCGGAAGTCCTAAGTTTGAAATTTTGGGGATAAATTCTTGCTTCCGTTTTTCCGGCGAGACTCTGAGTGCGACCCAAATCAATGGCCGTCGTCTCTCTACCGTCGCCTCTCTTTTCTGTAATCGGGTCGACTGCCCCAAATTCGAGAATCCTAGTTCGAATTTGGGGGAAATTTCTTGTAGCTTGAATTTCCGGCGGCTATTCTCTTAATTGGAGCTCTCGTCGCCGCGGTGAGAAGGCGTGGCTCTGAGGCTTCGATCGCAACTCCCGCGGCTGCGACTTCCACTCCCGATTCGCCCAAATTAAAACCCTAGTTCGATTGAACTAGGGGACATTGTCCCTTTCGATTTTGTTTAGGCTTCGACTCTCCCTCTTTTGTTTTTTTTTTTCTTTTTTTCTTTTTTTTTTGCAGGTTCCGGAGTGACGATGATGATGGCACCGTGGCTGTTGCTCGCGGCTAATGGGCTGCGACGCCGACGATCATCGACTGCAGCTCATCCCTTTCAATTCGCCGCTTCGCCGTCGAGGCTTCATGCCTCGACGGAGGTTCGAATCCTTCAAACTCTCTCTCTCTCTAATTCTATTTTTTTGGGGAATCTTGGTTATAGACTTTGGGATTTAGAAAGTGCTATTGTTCTTATTTCCGTTTTCTTAAGTTAGCTCTTCTTAGGTTTCGATTGGTATTG
Source organism: Mentha longifolia (assembly GCA_001642375.2). Classification (NCBI taxonomy): domain Eukaryota; kingdom Viridiplantae; phylum Streptophyta; class Magnoliopsida; order Lamiales; family Lamiaceae; genus Mentha; species Mentha longifolia. Next base: position 12,663,859 of record CM038120.1, on the reverse strand, counting down.
GTTTGTGGAGAATTCTTGATGTTCGAATGATTAAAGCTTTTGATTATGTGTTCTCATTAGAGGCATGCTAGTGTTTATTCGAGTGCTGATGATTTCATGCTAGAGGATTTGTTGTTTCTTAAAGGGTAGCAATGGCATGCTTGTTTGAAGGCTGCCTAGTTCATGCTTAAGGTTTCTTTTGGTATAAACTGCAGTATGTTCTTTATTCTAGAGTTAGGTTTTTGGTTGAATACCTTGAAGAAGTAGGGCTTGTAGTTGCTAGCTCCCCACCCTCCTCCTTTCTGTCTAGCTGCTGCAGTCCTTGCTCTCTTTAAGTGTTTAAATTTTCAGCTTGGTGAGGTGTGGAGTTTTGAAGAGTGGCTGTAGTAGGAGTGTATTTATACATGGAAAAGGGCAGCTCTTATAACCAAATATTAGTTCAATCTATGAATTGTATTATGGGTAATAGCCTTCCATAATCTTGGCTGATTATCTCTTCTACTTTTTGCAGATTTGAGGGCTCAAATATGGCTGCAAAAGTGGCTGAAAATGTTGGAGTTGAAATGACTGATTTGTGGGCTGAAAAGATGGATTTCTTTCCTTTGATTAGAAGTAGGCGTTTATATTCCGTTTGAGTAGGATACGTAGCTAGCTCTCTCATTTATATCTAGATCTTTATTCAACTTATGGTTTATTCTTTGGATAATAGACTTCCCTAATCCTTTCTTTATTTGAGGTTAATTATCACTCCTTTTCTTGCAGATTTGCTTGCTGCAAGGGCTGCAAAAGTACAGCTTACTTCACTAGAGTTGAAAGATTGATCTCTCTTTCTAGAAGAGCCGTGTAGTTCTTCCCTTGTACTAGTATCACTTATTTGTATTGAGACTATTAACTGAATGTATAGTTATTCTAAAAGAGTTGATGTTATAGTTATTTAATTATTTAACCTAAAGCATCTGATTTGTGTACTTGCTCTATTTTATTTAATCAACTCATGAATTCCTCTAATTCGGCTGATTTCCCTTTTGTAGTAGTAAGGAAATTAATCCTCTATTGTTATGCTTGTCTCTTATTTATTATGGGCTGGGCCCAATAGGAAACGGTACAACTCTCAAAACCAATAATGGTTCTGCTCAATTGAGGACGAGCTCATCCCGTTTATTATTACTACGCACGAATAATTAATTGTGGTATTTGAGTAAATTTTTCTTAGCTAAGAAAAATAATCAAATCTTAAAAATCTACGTACTAAGTCAAATAATTCGATCGAACAACTGATCGATTAATTGCTAATTAACTAAGAGCGATAGTAATCAGGTTGCTACTTGATTTCACTCTTGAACTTCTTTTCTTGGAAAATGAATATATCGTTTAGAAGCCGAACTTGATTTAGTAAAAGCTGATAATTTTCTAGTAACGTAATTAGGCTTCTAATGATAGTTAGAAAAATACGGGACGTTACAATGAATTTGGTAATAGTTTCTAGTTTCATGCTTATGCCTGTAAGTTTTGAGGATTTTCTGAATCACGTTTGTTGGTTTCTTTCAAGTAAGAGTAAGGAGTATCATGCTTGCTTTAGCTTATTGTTCTAGGGCTGGAATTCGAAACATGCTGTGTGTGTGTTCTTGTGTCTTCTAGTTTAAGAATTTGATATGGGATATTCTAAAGAAAAGATCATGCTTCCAGAGTTGGTAATTTGAGGTTATTACCTAGAGGAAGATGAGGCTGTAGTTGCTAGCTTCTCCTCTCCTCTTTCTCTTTAGCTGTTGCAGCTTCCTTCACTCTCTCTCACTCTCTATTTGTTTGTGAAATTTTGGGTGAGTTTGAAACTGTGAAGTTCGAAGTGAGTGGGAGGTGAAGATATAGAAGTTTCAATTCTGGTTCTAGCACTTAAGGGAAAGTTGACTTAGGCTGAAAATGGTTGTAGTTTCTCAAAGCTTCCCTTTTCATGATGTTTTTGGTTCTTATTTGGGGATTTGCTGCAGATTTCATTTGGTTTCTAGTTGCAGACCCTGCAACTCTCCTGTTTTGTTTGTCTTTCTAACTTTTCTCTCTTATCTATGTAGGTGAAGCTAGGGAATGCTTGCTGTTTTCTGCAGCCAAGCTGGAGCTACAAGGGCTGATTTTCTTTCCTTTGTAGACATAGTGCTTGTTTGGTAGTTGTGATATCATGGGTTTGACCATGATATCACAGCCTAATCTCATGTTTGGTTCCCGTGATATAATTTCGGGCCGGCTCGCTATATCTGCTCGGCCCGGCAGTAATACACTAAATTCTATCACACCTCCCCCCATGTGATATGAATGTGAGCTTGAATAGTAATTGTGATATCATGGTTTACTATTACACCATGATATCACACACTTGCTACCAAACAAGCACATAGGTGTTGTCTTATTCTCAGACTCGAATCTCTATTTATTTATTTATTGTTGATTAAAGGCTGACTTTCTTTTTATTGCTTCTCGATTTTGCAGGTTGCCTGTGTAGTGTTAATTTTTGCTGTTGGACTAGGTGCCCCTTAAGGAAGCTGATTTCCCTTCTATTTTTAGACTAAGATTCTTGTTCTATTAGTAGCTATTTTGTTTTCTTGATAAATAATTGTACTTGGAGAGATACTTATGTACTCTATTCTGACTTATGGGATTCGACCCCTGTCTTATTTGTAACATGTGATTCCCTTTTGATTTAGAGAAGCTATTAGGGAGTAGCAAATCTCTTGTGGACTATTGGAGTATTTATTCTATTCTTTTCTTGATTTATAAACTATATATATATCTCCAAGTTATGCCTTGCAATATAACTTGTTCTACTTTAGCGAATTGTTTATCGGGTTTGACCCAATAATTCTACAAGCGAGCTCGGCTCGTTCTGATTAATCAATTGGGCCTTGGCCCAATAAATAAAGAAATATATATATATATATATATATATATATATATATAGTATTGATAACTATCTCTTACTCGAGATATTCGATCATCGTTTAGCTTATGTGATCGAGAATAATACGATTCGTTCATTCGAATACTAATTACTTACTGAAAATTAAATAATATAGAAATCAAGTTGCTACTTGATTCTATCTTCATTGTTCAATCAATTTCTCGAAAGATTTAACTATAGAAGTCGAGTCGCTACTCGATTTGATTATTGCTCTCTAAGCAATTGTTCTTGAGTACTAGAAGTTGATAAGTTGAATCAACAATCATAATTAATTAACTAAACTAGTTAAGTAAAATACGGGGCGTTACATTGAATTAAATCAATTATGAGAATTAATTTAAACTAAATAATAATCATAACAAATTCATTTCCAAAATAAATACATAAACTACTTACTAAGCATAAAAATTTGATATTAAGCGATTACCTATATTATTGGATAATCCGGAAACACAATGAAGCAATATAGCTCGATATCCTCTACAGTTAATCGCTCGTCTTCCTCTTCCTCTTCTTCAGCTCAAAACTTCTTCTCAGAATAATTTTTATGCGGAGTTGGTTTTTTTTTTTTTGAATTCGATTGAAATTTCAGTGTTGTATATATTGAGTTTCGTGAGGTGTTGTTGGCATAGGATACCAAAACTTATTACTGTTTCGTCTGTGATATAACAGATGAAAATTGAATTATTTGCACCAAAAAAGCAGTCAAAATTGTATACTGAAGCTTCACGCATGCATGCATACAGGGAAAATTTATTAGTAATACTGTTGATAATAAAAATTATAAATAAGAAAAAATTAAGAGAGGCCGGTCACTTCTTGACTTCATCATTGAAAAATAATTGAGGTAATATTTAAACATAAAAAGTGGGACTCATTACACATTAAAATAATTGAAAGAGTAGTTTTTACATTTCTTTCTTTAAAAGGGTAATTTTTACATATCCCCACCCTAAAGGGGTAATTAACCATATATTGAGAAACTAATGTGACTATTTATCTGAGAATAAATAAATAGATATAATATTGGTTTTACTTTCTAGATTAATTATATACCATTTGACGTTATTTTTTAGATAGCCCCATATATATATAGAGAGAGATGATATGCTAGTCACCTCCCGGTGGGCACCTCGTCGTTTTATCACGTTTGCATTACTTTTTTTTTTAATTTTTAATTTTATTATATGTTCTAGTATGTTAGAAATTAATTTAGAAATCATAAAATCTAAAAAATCAATGTTTAATTTGTTATTTTTTTTTTAACTTCAAAAAATGAATAATAAAATAAATTGAGCTTTGATTTTTATGTATTTTTTAGATTTTATGAATTCTAAATTAATTTCTAAGATACTAGAATATAGAATAAAAATAAAAATTAAAAAAAAGCAATGCAAACGTGATAAAACGACGAGGTGCCCACGAAGGTGCCCACCGGGAGGTGAGTAGCATATCTCACCTCCCGGTGGGCACCTCGGGCACCTCGTCGTTTTATCACGTTTGTATTATTTTTTTTTAATTTTATTTTTATTCTATATTCTAGTATATTATAAATTAATTTACAAATCATAAAATCTAAAAAATACATAAAAATCAAAGCTCGATTTATTTTATTACTCATTTTTTGAAGTTAAAAATAAAAAAAAAACAAATTGAACATTGATTTTTTAGATTTTATGATTTGTAAATTAATTTCTAAGATACTAGAATATATAATAAAAATAAAAATTAAAAAAAAGCAATGCAAACGTGATAAAACGACGAGGTGCCCACGAAGGTGCCCACCGGGAGGTGAGTAGCATATCATTTCTCTCTCTCTAGATATATATATATATATATATATATATATATATATATATGTAGGTCCCGATAAATAGATATTGGTGTATGGGGGGGGGTACACCAATTAGCCAACAGTTTTGACTTTTCAAAACAATTTGATCTTACTGAGTCGTCACTTCAGTTAATCAGAGCAGTTTAGTTTTTCCAGCTCAAACAGTGAACTGCTGAGCTTGCAAAACTAACCTGCGTGCAGAAGTTTGGTGGAAAGGTTGGCTAACAGTTTTCAACACAGTTTTCGAAGACAGTGCACATGCAAGACAGGTTACAATCGTGCAGGTTGTGAATTATGCAAACTGTGTAATTAAAGATAACAGAAAGAGAGACACGAGGAGTTTTTATTGTGGTTCGGAGTAAACAGCTCCTACGTCCACGCCAGATCCCGTCGAATCTGTAATCCCTTAACTCAGATCTTTCGCTCCTTTTTAACACTGGTGGAGGTTCCAGTCCAAATTCAAGTCTCTCTTTAGACTGAATCTAGCACGAATCTTGAGTCGTGACTCTTCTGACTTTACATACAAACTTACATACAATCTTACTAATCCTGAACTGCTAGCACTAATAATCAAACTGGAAAGCTGTGAAGAGCTATCACCGTTTGAAATACAACTCTATCAACTACACTGAATATCAACAATTATGGTAGTGAGAGTGTGGATTGTGTTCTAGTAAGACAGATTCTAGAAAGAATAGAAATCTTCAAAGATCAACACTTGGGAAAGCTCTTGTAATTTCGAGTGTTGATTGTGTGAGTGTTTGGCTTGAGATTTCTGCAGCGTTTTAGCTTGTAATTTGAGTTTCCCGTATCTTCTTTCTTGAATGTCTTGAGGTATTTATAGAGAAGCATTTGTAATAGAGCCGTTGTGTGTGTCAGGATGAGCAGAGCCGTACACTGACACAATTAGTCGTTGAGTTGAGGACAGGTTCCTCAGTCACAGCTCAGGTTGGACTTTGCAGGTCGAGCTTCCTATACCTCTATCTATCTTCAGTCTCTGTAACCTTCGAATGAGATCTTCAAGTATGATTAGGACAGGTTACATAGACAGATTACATAGTGGAATAATATTACAGGTTTGAGTAGATTAGGTACAAGGTTGCACTTCCAACCTTGACCTTTACATAGCAACCTGTTTTAGTTGAGCTTGACTGATCCAAACACGGAGATCAGTCTGTTCCATTTAACGTCTATTGACTAAGTGTGGTTTCTAACAACATTATCAAAACTATTGAAGGGTTCCCAACAATTTCCCCCTTTTTGATAATGCCGAAACCCACACTTTACATCTTGACTTAGAGTGTTTGAACTTCACAGGAAGAAAGTGATCAAGATTCGATGTCCAGCCAGCTGCATGAGAAAAAGTGTTAGGAAATTTAAAGCATAACAAGCAGAGGCCTGGACAATGAGATTTTGTCGTCAGGAACAAAATATGATCATTTCTCATTTATAGTATCAGCAGAATTGATGTGTACAGTTTACAGGGTTGATACGATAAATGAATGAAAAACGATCAAGTTACTTCCTCAGAGTCTTGAATCTTTCTTCAGCGATCTTCTCATTGCTTACAGTTCCAGTAGATGCATAGATTCTGTCGCGGATCGACTTGTACTCGTCGCAGCTTGTGAGTTGCAACCGTATTGACCTGCGATTCTCCTTATGAAAGTGTTGATCCGGTCGATATCTGGGGTATCAGTGCCGCAGACAGTGGGAAGTTGGAAGGTCTCTTTCTTGGGCGGATTGATTGTGACCTTCGCCTCTGCAGCTTTCGCACGAACTCTTTTAATGAATTCGCGGTCAGGAAAAGATTGCATCCAGTTGTAGAAGGCAGTTCTGGTGTCGCCAGTGAAGCGAGCATCAATCTGCAACCAGTAATGATGTAGGATGAACTGGTTCAGAAACTCGTCCCACAGAGGTTGATCATCAACAGGTAGCCAATCAATTGGCTCTCTGTTGTCCGCTTGCTCCTTGCAGCTTTCAAGACCCTGGAAGCATGCTAAGCGAGCTTTGTCCTTGGCTCTCTGTTTCCTCAGATCTGCGAGAAACAGCTTCTGCTTGCCTTCATTTTCGCATTCATCTGCAGTGTATCCAGCTTCTGCCATCATCTGGATAAGGGCGGCAACACCCAGTTCCTTCTCTTGCTCAGACAGCTTCTGGGCAGCAGGTTGAGGAACAGCTGTCACAGGCAGAGCAGCTTCTGATTGAGTGAGAGGAGGTTGAGTGACCTTTTTCTCCTTGCCCTTTGCTTTGGTAGCAGTGCGCTTGCCTCTCCCTTCCCCCTTTTCGGCATTATCAATTAATTGCTGAACAGTGGTGTTGAGGGAGGCTTGCTCGTTGGAGAGTAAGGACAGGTCGGTGCAGATCTTTTCTTTAAACTGCAGGAGGGAATTGATGTTCCCTTGCATCTCTTCTTCTGCCTTCAGGGAGCTGGATGAAGCATGAGCGAGCTTTGAGGAGAAGGTGTTGACAAGCTGATTGAGCTGTTCGAACTCATATCGCAGGTTGTCAACCGAAGATGAGTATGCGACCTTCAGTTCAGACAGCTGGGTGGGAAGCAGCTTGTCCATTGCAACTCTCAGTCGGGCGGAGAAGAAAGTTTCAAGCTGGCTTGCCACTTCATCCTTAATGACCTGTGGCATTTCAGACTTGATATTTTCTAGCATGGCAGACGCCGCTGTGTCCATGGCATCTATTTTGTCTGCGATCTTCTGGTGTTCAGCAACCTCGGTGGCCTGCACCTTGGAAACTTCCTCAATGATAAATTTCTTCAAGTCTGCTTGAACAGAAGTGAGAGAAGTTCCTGTGGTTGCGACAGAGTAGACCGGTGCATGAACATGATCGGACACTGCATCTCCACTGTTTCGGGGTGGAGAAGGAATGGGACTGAAATCTTCGTCTTCTAGAAACCTGTCATTATAAGATGCTCGATCGTGAGAGTAGAAAGGTTTCAAATCGACATTGACTACCTTGGCCTCTCTCTTCATCCTGGAGAGGATGAACTTCTTGAAGCAGTCGCGAGCTTCAGGAATGGAAGCGTAGCCAAAGAATCTCCCAAGGTTGTGCTCTTCAACCTCTAGTTGTTCGATGGAGTGGACAAGAAAGATGGACTTCAAATCACAGTACGATCTGTCCTTCCCATCAAGCAGAGCACGAAGCCGGATTGCCATTGACCTGGTCTTCGGAGTGAGATCAATTCCGGGAAAAGACTCCGTGACAGTCTTCTCAGCATCGATCTCGATGGAGTTGACCAACATGGCAGCTGCAGTCTTGATCGGATCTTCTTGTACATCATCATCATCGGAAGAATGGATGAGATGGAGTTCAAGCTCTGGAGGCGAGCTGTGATGATGAGAAGCTTCACCGGACTGCTGGTGGATGACGATGGAGTGATCAGGAATTTCTTCCTCAAAATCGGTGTCATCCTCCGGTTGAGATTCGCTGTGACTTTGACCAGCTTGCTCCGAAGCTGTTGATTGGAAGATATCACGAACAGAGGGCACGGGTATTGAAACCTGTGCATCGAGAACTGTCTGTTCTGGGATGTCTTCGAGTGTTTGACGAGCAGGTTGGTGCTGAACTTCTATGGAGGCAAACTCCGTATGCAACCTGCGTGATATGGGAGTTGGAGATTTGATGCGAACAGACTTGGCAGGTCTGTCGAGCTGCTTGCTGGGGGCAAGCTGTCTCTTTCTCCTAACGTCACGCTGCTCAGGCGGTACCCAAGCTGGGTTAGATCGACCCATGGCATAGAGGAATGGCTTCACCATATCGTCATTCTTGGCAAAGACAGTCATGTCAACACCAATTATGAGTTCGAGCTGCTTCTGGTCCTTGGGGATCTTCTCTTTGGTGAAGTGAGTCATTCCACTCCAGTTGAGGTTGGGGTGGAGGCAGAGAATGAGAGAGCAGATCTTGGTGCCTAGACGCAGGTTCCTGGCAACGCGGAAATCGGTCACCACATCTCCGTCATAGGTGATCGCGAGCTGTTTGACTTCTTCATTGATGAGCTCGAGGAGAAACCGGGCCCAGTTCACGTGTAGACGCTGCACGATTGCAGTCATCACCCTAAACTTCGCTGGTGTGACAGCGTCGTGGTTACCAGAGTAACCAAGGAAGACTTTGTGAACGAAGTCGAAGAGAGCTCTGTACGCAGGTCTCAGTAGAGGTCGAGCGAACTTCCTTCCATCATACTTGACTGCGGGCTGCATAAGAGCTATCTGGTAAACTGCTTCCAGATTTGCATCCGGAACGTCCAGAATCAAACCCATGGGCTTGTGATACAGGATCTCCACAGTTCCTGAATCAGCAATGCCGTAGGTTCGAGAGATGAGCGAGAGAATTGGAATGGGCTCATCTGGTATACCAGGCAAAGGAAGATGGAATTGTGCGGAGTCGACATCTTCAGGGCAATAATACGATAGAAAGAACATGGCGACTTGCTGCGGAAGCCAGAACTTCGGCTCATGAGTGATGATCTTGTAAAATCCATCTGCTTCCTGGATGGCGGAGTACATCTCGTTTAAACCGGCGTAATCATAAGTCGAAAGATTTGCCGCAGGCTCTGTGAGAATGTACTGTTGAAGATATTGGATCTTCTGTTCGGTGGTTTGAGGTGGGGATTGAGACGTAGATTCTCCTGCCATTTCAAGAATGAAAAGAAAATTGTGAGTGTGAATTTTTTTTTTTGAAAGTGAGTTGCTGAGAAAAAAATGGCGGAAGAATGCAGAAATTGAATTGAGAACGACGATGTACAGTCATATGAATATATATAAGAGATAAAGCGGGCGGTTGAGATTGAAGTAAATCAACCGTTCAACGGATGGGATTGAATCCCTGGAAATCCGTGAGATAGTGGGCGCGTGGGATTGGTTGAGTATCCCACTCGCACTACCCTATCACTCAACCGTCGCCTCGCATTAAATGCGAATTTGATACTATGCATGCGCTTTTTTTTTTTTGACACACATGGAAAGTGTAGCAAGAATGTTAAGTACTGTGTCAGAATATCCTTAACAAAGATTTCAATAAATAACAAAATACATGCTTCAATAAATGAAAATGATTGATAAGGTAAATAAATGATTAAGTGAAGCAGAAGTATTTCATTGAAATTTGAATATTTGGAAGAATTAAGGCATATCTTTGACACATATAAAACATGATTAAGAAAATGGAGACTGATACAGGTCATCCATTACACTTCCCTAGTCAAACTGTCTCATTCACAGTTTCTGATCCAAAAAGGTTCCACTGGTTGTCAGTTCACAGCTCTTATCTAGCTGGACTGTCCTCTGTCCTTTGTGAACTGCTCTTGTGCTTTCTTTTCACCGATGTGAGCTTTGATGAATTCCCACAGCTTTGCGTTCTCAGTTTGCAAGGCTGCAATCTTTTCATCAATATACAGCTTGCTCTCCAATTCCAGCATGTTGAGCCTTCGAGACATTTTAAGAAACTCTGCTTTGTAGAAGGCTAACATCTGGTCCACTGCTGTGGAGCTGTTGAGATAAGATGTAGGAGCTTCAGTGGCATGAGCTTGAGACTGAGCTTTGGACGGGAAACCTGGAGGGGTGCCTGGAGAGGACTGTTCGACAGCAGGTTTCACTCCAACCTGTGGAGAGGCAGGTTGCGTTGTGGACGCAGGTGGTGTGAGATCTGCCTCTATACGGATTGCTGCTGTTGATCTTGTGATCCGCTTTCGAGAAGGTGCAGATTGCAGATCCTCCAGCTTCCTCTTTCCTTTTCTAACTGACTCAGCCTCGACTCGGTCTCCTTCATTTTCTTCACTGCTATCTTCTTCTTCAACTGTATCTTCCTTTGATTCACGCATTTCTGTGAGTAGAAGCTTGGCTGCACCTTTGGCCTTGTTGATCTTGTGTGGCAAGATGCCAAGAATCATGATCAACTGGTTGCAGGTGTGAGGTACCAGCTTGTCGTCAGGAAATCCAGAGCAGACTCGCCATGTGCGATTTGTAAGCGTTCTCTGCAGTATAATAGAGAGCTTGGTGCCATGACGAAGTTGCATGTTGGCCTTGATCCTGGCAGGTAGCTCTGCAGCTTCCTTGATGAACAGATTGACCAGCAGCCTGGCCCAGTTAACATTTAACTGCTTCACCACAGCAGTTAGCAACTTAAACTTCAACAAAGTAACAGATTCGTTCGATCCTAGGTAAGAGAAGAACACATTGTGAACGAACTCGAATAGAAATCTGTACTCCGACTTCAGGTCGTGGCGGTTGAACGTTTTCTGATCATAAATCTTCTTGGGCTCAAACAGAGCTTGTTGATAGACATCGTTGACAGATTCCATGGGCACATCATCAACCTGTGTGATAGCCCCTGTATCTGATAGCCCATAGGTCTGAAGAACGAGTGGAAGAAGATGACGCCTTTCTTCTTCGTTATTGACGAGAAATGTTGTTGTTGCGGGGTCTCCGTCCTTTGATTCCAGAGAACACAGCAGGTAAGCAACATTTTCCGGTAGCGTAAATCGTGGATGTTGAGTGATGATGTTGAAGAAACCATCACATTGAGTGATAGCCTCAATCATCTGATCCAGACCTCTGTAACCGTATGAGTCTAGCACAGCAACCTTCTCCATGAAGATGAGAGGAGTTGCTTTCTTCACTCGAGCATTCAATGAATCTGCAGACATATTTCAGAGAGTAAGGATGTTGAATTTCTGAGTTTATGAAGTTGAAAGATCGAAAGTAATTTCTCAGAGAGTGAAAAAGAAGTTGAAATGTAATTTCAAAGGATTTCAAGAAACGCGTAATGAAATCAAGAATTTTCTTTCTATATATAGAGATTTCTCCAACGGTCAAGATTTATTTGAATAATCTCAACGGCTAGGGAGGCGCGTGAACAAAGATACTAAAAGATTTGGAAAAGATTTATTTGAATAATCTCAACGGTCAAGATTTATTTAAATCCCTAGATTTTCATGAAACACTTTTCAAATCTCAACAGTCAAAAGATTTGGAAAAGATTTTTGTAGGGATAAGGGAAAATAATAAATTCTGTAAAGAGTTAAATGGAGATTGATACAATTTCTCCAGTTCCCCCTTAAAGGTTGACCGGTGATTGTTGACTTTCAACGCAGTTTGTAACGTCAAGCTGCGTGTCGCCTCACTGCTTCTCTTGAGTTGCAGCTTCCACGTCAGTTTGTTCTTTACTGATCTGTACTTGTGAACTGCCTGTGTCAGTCTGCAGTTTCCAAGTCTGTCTGCTCTTGGCTGACCTGTGATTGTGAGCTGCTGCCATTATTTGACTTGGTCTGTGTATCCATTCTGAGCATGCCGAGCTTTCCACATAACATGTTGAATCTCTCTTCCATGAGAGGTTTCGTTAGTATATCGGCTCTTTGGATGTCAGTATGGATTTTCTCAACCGTTATATCTTGTTTTTCCACGTGATCTCTTATGAAGTGATGCCTTATATCGATATGCTTGCATCTGGTGTGGTAGACAGGATTCACAGTGAGAGCTATGGCGCTTGTGCTGTCACAAAAGATAGGAACTCTTCGAACAGTGACGTCATAATCTTTGAGTTGTTGTTTCAACCAAAGAATCTGTGCGCAACAGCTTGCTGTTGCCATGTACTCAGCTTCTGTTGTTGAAGTTGCAACTGAAGTTTGCTTCTTTGAAAACCAAGAGATCAACTTGCTTCCAAGAAACTGACAGGTCCCTGATGTGGACTTTCTATCCAGTTTGCATCCTCCATAATCTGCATCTGCATAGCCAGTTAGCTCAAAATTATCATCACAAGGGTACCATAAACCGAAGTTTGCAGTTCCCTTGACATATCTAAGAATTTTCTTGGCTGCTTCTAGATGCGATTCCTTTGGATTAGCTTGATACCGAGCACACATTCCAACTGCAAAAGAAATGTCAGGTCGACTTGCAGTAATATAAAGTAAAGAACCAATAATTCCCCTGTACAGAGTTATGCTGGCAGGTTTTCCTTCAGAATCTGGATCCATTTTGCCATTTGCAATCATTGGAATCTTCAGAGGTCTGCTATCTTGGACACCAAATTTGGTTGCCAGCTCGTTAGCATACTTGGATTGACAGATGAAGATACCATCCGCAGATTGCTTGACCTGTAGGCCGAGGAAGAAGTTCATCTCCCCCATCATGGACATTTTGTACTCACACTTCATGAGTTCTCCAAACCTGTCACATAGAAATTTTGACCTAGATCCAAAAATAATGTCATCAACATAAATTTGTACAAGAAGAATATCATCCTTATACTTAAAAGTAAATAATGTTCTGTCGACTGATCCCCTTTTAAAACCAGAATGCAGTAGGAATGTAGACAACGTTTCATACCAAGCTCTGGGAGCTTGTTTCAGACCGTATACTGCTTTGTGCAGTTTGTAAACTTTCTCTGGACCTGTTTCCTCGAAACCTGGAGGTTGTTCAACGTAAACTTCTTCTCCAAGAATTCCGTTGAGGAAAGCACTCTTCACGTCCATTTGGTAGACTTTGAATCTTTGATGAGCTGCATATGCTAGAAACAATCTTATTGCTTCTAATCTTGCCACTGGTGCGTAAGTCTCATCATAGTCTATTCCCTCTTGTTGACAGTACCCTTTTGCAACTAATCTTGCCTTATTTCTTATCACTTCAGCATTCTCATCTCTCTTGTTTCTGAATACCCATTTTACATCAATCACTCCTTGATGTGTAGGACGATCAACTAGTGACCATACTTCATTTCTTTTAAACTCATTAAGTTCTTCTTGCATGGCTATTACCCAGTCGTGGTCGGCAAGAGCTTCTTCAACAGTTTTGGGTTCAGAGTAGGAAAGATAACAGCTTAGTAGACAGCTTTCACCGATCTGTCTCCTTGTCTTCACACCTGCTCTTGGGTTCCCAACAATGAGATCTTCAGGATGAGCATCGACCCATCTCCTTCAACGAGAGATTTCTTCTTCTGTGAGAATCGGTTCAGGGTCTGGTGTGGGATCTTCAAACTCAGGTAGAGATTGAGAAGTGAAGGGGTTGAGCTGTTGAAGTTGTTCAGCAAGCTGATCCACTGACAGTTCTGCATTAACTGCAAGTTCCATTGAAGTTTCTGGATCAGTTGAAGAGGTGCAGGTTGGAGGAGCTTCCGTTCCCCCTTGGTTCATTCCCCCTTGCTGAATAGGTGGAATTTGTGAATTAGAATCTTGTACAGGCTGAGCTTCTTCTTCTTCCAAGTCGGTTGGACTCCATATTAATATTTCATCTCGAGGTTGCATGTTGGAGCCTGTTTGATTTTGACTTGTACCTGTACTTTCATCTGGTTGGGTTTCCCTGTGCTCACAAATAGATTCATCAAAAACAACGTGTGGAGTTACTTCCACAATATGAGTTTTCTTGTTAAAAACTCTGAAAGCTTTGCTGATCTCTGAATATCCTAAGAATATTCCTGGATCTGCCTTGCTATCAAAAGTTTTCAACTGTGATTTCCCATTATTATGAATGTAACATACACATCCAAAAGATTTAAGATATTTAAATCGAGGTTTCTTATCCTTCCATAGCTCGTATGGAGTCTTTCCATGTCTTGTATGAATGACTGATCTGTTCTGAGTGTAGCAAGCTGTGTTGATTGCTTCCGCCCAGAACTTCTTTGGAAGATTGGTTTCATTCAGCATCGTGCGAGCTGCTTCCTTTAGTGATCTGTTGCGTCGTTCAACAACACCATTCTGTTGAGGTGTGCGAGCTGCTGAAGTTTGATGAGTAATTCCACTTTTGGTGCAGTGAGATTCAATCATTCGATTAAGAAACTCTGTTCCGCGATCGGATCTGATTGAAATCACACTTTTGCTCTTCATATTTGATAGTTTGGTGAGTAGCGCAGGTAGCTCCACTAGTGTCTCCTTCTTCTTATGTAAGAAAATAACCCAAGTATATCGTGAGTAATCATCAACAATAACGAGAGTATACTTTTTACCATTGACGCTTCTAGAGTCACTGGACCGAATAGATCCAAGTGGAGTAATTCCAAGATTCTACTTGTGTTGTGAGCTGCAGTGCTTGGGAATGATGATTTGGTCTGTTTTCCAGCTTGACAGGCTTCACAAACGTGATCTTTGTAGTAGACTATATCTGGAATATCATCTGCGAGCTTCTTGCGAGCAAGCTTGTTGATGGCTTTGAAGTTCAAGTGACACAGTCTCTTGTGCCATAGCCAGCTTACTTCAGGTGCAGATTTGGTGATCAGACAGGTTTCTTTTTCATCTGACCATTGTACTATGTACAAGTTATCCTGCAAGATACCGGTAAGAAGAATTTCTTCTCCTTCCTCATTCTTTATAGCACACTTGTTAGCAGAAAACTCTATTCTTTTTCCGTTAGAGCAAAACTGGCTTACAGAAAAGAGATTATGATTTAAGCCTTCAACATAAGTGACATTTGATATTGTTGTTTTACCAACAATCAGATTACCGTAGCCTCTGGTTTTCCCTTTAGAGTTTCCTCCAAAAGCAACTAGAGGTCCATCACATTCAATGAAGTTTGTGAGCAAGCTTTTGTCGCAGGTCATATGCTTTGTGCAGCCACTGTCGATGATCCAGATCGCCCCGCGAGCTGCTCGCCTTCTTCTTTGAGTTTTTCCATCCTGCAATTAGACAGTTTTAGCAACCCATATGAATTTGGGTGCTTTGTTAGCAGGTTGAGATTTAGCAGCTTGGTTTCCAAGCTTCTTCTTTTGTAAGCTTCGGTTGGCTCGTGACTTATTCCGTTGCACATTTGAGTAGGTTCCTTTTGAGTATGCAGTTTGCAGTTGGTGATGAGCAGGTTTGTAAAGATCATTTCGATAGTACTGCTCCATGTAACCACATCTGCATTGATCATATCCAAATCCATTTCCTTGTGGAAATCGATATTGCATACTTGACAGCTCAGGATATTGGTACCAATGATGGTTGTACCAGTAACCTTCATTGTCAAGTCTCTGTTGGTTTGGCCACTGCTCATAGTAGTTTCTTTGTTGTCGAGCAGTTTTCGGTTTAGAAACTGCTTTTCCTTTGTTAGCAGTTTGCACCTTTCTTTGAGTAGGTTGGCTTTCCTTTTGTTGCGCAGGTTGACCGTGCAGTTTCCTAGGTCGCACAACCTTTTGCTGTTCTACTGGCGGTCTAAGCTGCTGTTTCCTGATGGATTTTCCATGCTCTTTAATCAGGATTGCTTGAGGCTGCCGTTTTGGATTCTTCAATTTGAGTTGTTTATCTGGCAGAGTGTGATGAGCTTTGTCTTCAGCCAATCCTTTTTCTTTTACGAACATGACCTTCTCTTTGTCCTTGATTCCACTGGTTTGACCATGGAATCCGATGCCGAACTTTATCTGAGCAAGTCTCTGGGCAGCTTGCAAGACTTCAAGCTTTTCGCCATTTTTGTTCATTCTCATTAGGACTTGTTGAAGCTTGAGCTCTTTCTGCAACAGCTTTTCATGCTCATTTGAGAGATCTGTGAGTTGGCCATTCAGTTTGGTTATCTCACTGTCCCTCTTGATAAGCATTTCCTTAAGGTTTTCTTCCCTTAAGGCTGATTCACCCATTTTGACTTTTAGGGTGTCAATCTCCTTTTCTTTTGCTTCATCATATGGAGTGAAGCTTTCATCTATAGCAGCTTTGAGTTTCAAGTATTCACCCTCCAGCTTGGAACCTTCTATGACTACTTGCTTAAACATTTCTGAGAGCTTCTTGTAGTCATCAAGCTGTTGTTGAAACTCTTCATACGTTGGCATTTCAGGTGTTTCAATACCTGCATGTTCAAGGTTAGTTGAATATGAATGTGAGGTTTTAGTATCAACCTTGTATTGAACAAGATCAAGTTCTTTTCCCATGAAGCATTCCTCATATTCAAGTTCATCTGCTAATCTACATTCTTCCTCATCCAATTCATCATCGTCATCTTCATCAGAGGAGGTTGAATCTGACAATGTGGCAACAGCTTTGGCTTCTTCCTCAGCTGCAATCATGGCATTGCGCTGCTCCTTTAGCTTTTGATCTCTTCTTGCGCGGAGCTCTTCGCGTTCAGCCTTTGATAAGTCTGGGCAGTCTGACTTGTAGTGATCTGGTCTGCCACATTGAAAACAGCCACCCGTGGGAGTGTTAGAGGAATTGAACTTAGAGGTTTTAGATATACCTTCACCTTTCTTGTCGGAAGAAGAGGTGATTTGATTTCTCTTGAAATCTTTGTGATATTTACGAAATTTGTTGAAGCGTTTTTCAAGCTTTTCATTCCTTCTTGCCATGAGGGCATAGTCCTTCAACAATTTCTCCATTTTAGAGCATAGATCTTTTGGGATTGCTCTTTCTTCTGTAATTGATGCAGCTTTGAATGCAGCATCTTTTTCTTTCTTTTCGGGTTCAGTCTTCTTGCTTGAAGATGCTTGTTCTGACCCGTGCAGTCTGATCATTTCAAACTCATTCCCGATGAGCAGATCAAACAATTGCTCAGTTGACAGGTTGCTGATGTCCGACCTGCCGCGGTGCATGGCACTGTACACATGCCAGCTTGCTGGAAGAGATTGGATGACTTTGAGATTGAGTTCGCGCTGTGTATATTTGTCTTTCTTGAGAGCCGCGATCTCTAAGGTGATCATCGTGAATCTATTTTTGAGCTGATCAATGGTCTCCATTGGCTGCATTTTGAATTCTTCGAATTTACTGCATGCCACTGACAGCTTATTCTCCAGCATCTCCGTTGATCCATGGCTTATTGCCTTTAAGGTGTCCCACATTTCCTTAGCAGTTCCAAGATTTCTTATCTTGGCCAAGTGGACGCCTTTAACTGTGCTCGAGATCAATCCTTTTGCAAAGCTGTCAAGTCCAGCTTCTTTTCTTTCCTCAGCTGTGTATTTTCTGGGATCTTTTCTCTTAGGCACATACGTTGCTTCAGAGATTCTATCTCCAGATATTTCAGTTTCGTAGGGTTCGAGGATGGGTGTGGGACCATTTTCGATGACGTCCCACATCAGCACATGATGAGCTTGGAGGCACATCTTTATTCGAAAACTCCAGTCTTCATAACCCTGTATAGAAAAGTCTTCACAGACACGAAGAAGTGAAGCTTCCATATTGACAGTTAATATTTATATGCGCAGTTTTCAGACACAGAGATCTAGTTCAATTTGACACTTAAGCACAGAAAGCTTCTAGTATACAGAAGCAGTGGTCAAAAGAACCACCGCTCTGATACCACTTGTAGGTCCCGATAAATAGATATTGGTGTATGGGGGGGGGGTACACCAATTAGCCAACAGTTTTGACTTTTCAAAACAATTTGATCTTACTGAGTCGTCACTTCAGTTAATCAGAGCAGTTTAGTTTTTCCAGCTCAAACAGTGAACTGCTGAGCTTGCAAAACTAACCTGCGTGCGGAAGTTTGGTGGAAAGGTTGGCTAACAGTTTTCAACACAGTTTTCGAAGACAGTGCACATGCAAGACAGGTTACAATCGTGCAGGTTGTGAATTATGCAAACTGTGTAATTAAAGATAACAGAAAGAGAGACACGAGGAGTTTTTATCGTGGTTCGGAGTAAACAGCTCCTACGTCCACGCCAGATCCCGTCGAATCTGTAATCCCTTAACTGAGATCTTTCGCTCCTTTTTAACACTGGTGGAGGTTCCAGTCCAAATTCAAGTCTCTCTTTAGACTGAATCTAGCACGAATCTTGAGTCGTGACTCTTCTGACTTTACATACAAACTTACATACAATCTTACTAATCCTGAACTGCTAGCACTAATAATCAAACTGGAAAGCTGTGAAGAGCTATCACCGTTTGAAATACAACTCTATCAACTACACTGAATATCAACAATTATGGTAGTGAGAGTGTGGATTGTGTTCTAGTAAGACAGATTCTAGAAAGAATAGAAATCTTCAAAGATCAACACTTGGGAAAGCTCTTGTAATTTCGAGTGTTGATTGTGTGAGTGTTTGGCTTGAGATTTCTGCAGCGTTTTAGCTTGTAATTTGAGTTTCCCGTATCTTCTTTCTTGAATGTCTTGAGGTATTTATAGAGAAGCATTTGTAATAGAGCCGTTGTGTGTGTCAGGATGAGCAGAGCCGTACACTGACACAATTAGTCGTTGAGTTGAGGACAGGTTCCTCAATCACAGCTCAGGTTGGACTTTGCAGGTCGAGCTTCCTATACCTCTATCTATCTTCAGTCTCTGTAACCTTCGAATGAGATCTTCAAGTATGATTAGGACAGGTTACATAGACAGATTACATAGTGGAATAATATTACAGGTTTGAGTAGATTAGGTACAAGGTTGCACTTCCAACCTTGACCTTTACATAGCAACCTGTTTTAGTTGAGCTTGACTGATCCAAACACGGAGATCAGTCTGTTTCATTTAACGTCTATTGACTAAGTGTGGTTTCTAACAACATTATCAAAACTATTGAAGGGTTCCCAACAATATATATATATAGTTATTACCCGTTTGGGACGTCCCCGATATATATGTGCTTACCTTAAATAGAAACAACATTACCTTATCAAAATTAGTTATTCATCCTCAGTTTATCTTACTTTTCCCACTTTCTACCTATTTTTCTCATATTTCCCTACTTTATCTTACTATTTTCACTTTAATTTTTTCTTAAATTACGTGTCACTCATCTCCCCACATATATATGGGTGATCTAGAGGTGTTTATGGTTTTGGTTCCGGATTCCACCATGTAAAAATCCGAACCAAACCGTAAATATTTATGGTTCAGGTTTCAATTCCGGTTCAAACTGGCCGGTTCATAGTTCCAAACCGCTATTTTATTTTCTTAATTGTGATGCATTATTTGTTCGAATCGTTCCTCAATCCGTTTATCAAAGAATTTATATAGAATGCTATCCAATTCGAATATTATGTCATATAAAAAATCAAATTTATTATTATTATTATTATTAATTTTTTATCAAAGTTAAGAAAATTTTTGTTTATCAAAGTCATGAAAAATTCCAGTTCTTTTTTCAGTTCGCCGGTTCTGATGGGAAACCATCGGTTTAAAATATGTCATAATTTTATTTTACACCTTGTTATAATTTGTTTTCTTCACTGTATCTTTTATTTTATCCTTTAAAGCATTAAAATGGTGTTTAAGGAATAATACAATAAAAAACAAATATTTTAAAAAAAAATTAAAAAGGAAAAAAATCGTAGAACCGCTAGTTCACGGTTCAAAGAGGGAGGAAACGGAACCGAACCGGCGGTTTCGATTTTGATTCCAAAACCAGCAATTCCAATTCGGTTTTTTGGTTGGATTCTCCGATTCTGATTATATTGATACCTCTAAACTAATATACTCCCTCCATCCCGTTGAACATGTCCCATTTCATTTTTTGACAACAATTAACCCATATAACAACTTTTCTTTCTCTTTTTCTTTTAGTTTTATTGGTTATTGTGCATAAAGTAATGTCCCTTGTTTAATGGGACGAATGAAGTATATAATTATTTTCAACAAAAGAGTATGTGATACGGTCAAATATTTTAGTTCAGCTATAAAAAAAATCATGTGCGGACTTTTTTGTTGCCATACAAAGTTGAATTCTTATTAAGTACTCCCTCCATCCCCTTCTACTTGAGTCATTTTATTATAATAATAGACTCATAATAATAAAAGCGGGCTCAAGTAAAAAGGGACGGAGGGAGTATATATATTCTAATTAATATTTAACAGATTGTTGCATAGTTTCCTTGCGTACCCAAAACATCACGTTTCAGTTTATATGGACATATGCAATTTAATTACGTTTCAGTTGGGAGTTGAAAAATAAATGCAATATATTTTTCATTCAATCCAATGGAGCAAAATATATACAGTATATATCAAGTTTAAAAAGGACTTCCAACTTGATTTTATAATATATTAGTCGTTTTGGATCCGGATCAAATTTATTTGTTTAGCGTTACTCATTTTGTTTTCTTTTTCTTTTTCCCCCTTACATATACTACCTCCATCCCATTATATTAGAGATTATTTCGTTTTGGTCCGTCCCATTATATTAGAGATATTTCCTAAAATGACAAAAAATATTTGGTCACAATTAACTCTCTCTCCTTAGAATTGATTATAGCCACATATCCTTCCATTCATTGGTTTTTGTGCAAGTCAAATAAGTCTTAATATAATGGAATATAAGTAGTATGTACAAATTTTTACATTCTCATGCCATAATATATGTTTATATAAACTAATTACTCCTATATATATAATATAATTGATCACGCATATATATAACAAATATGCCAAATGGCCTTCACAATCTTGACTAAACTTTATTTTAGTAACTTTCACTAAAGTTTGTACTAATTTGGAATTTAACAATTGGATTTACTATGCATATCTAATTTAAAGCCAAGGAATTGGGACCAAGGCCCACTACTTGCCAATCAAACACCTGTCCCAACTTAATTTGAAGCCTACGTTTCAGTCAATTTCAATCCCTCGTTTCTCTTCTATTTGCCACCAAGGAATGTCTCTCCAGTCGTATATATATATAAATAAATTTATGATTATCATAAAAATTAAAATTTTATCATATGACTCATATCAACAATGAATACATTAAGCGTTTTCACTATTGACAATCGAACGTTTTTCTAACATGTCAAATTCCAACTTCTACTGAATAGGTTTATAAATAAATGTAATATAAAAAAAATAATTGTGTAAATAATACACACACACATAGTGATCAAGTCATTATGGGACACAAGATTCTGTTGTCACTATTAAGCTCTTGTCACTAATAAACTGGCGATGATTATTGTTCTCGATACGTCGTTTGTCTCATTTATAGTCGATACCTTTTATTTTAGGAATTAGGATGATAAATTTTGAAACCGTAGAATTAATTATTGAATTAAAAGTCTCATATTCGAATCTTCGTAGCGCGTTTTGTTTCAAATTTTCTTTTATTGGATTTCAGTGTACGATACGTGTTTCCTTAGAAAATTTCAAATTGTAGAAAAGAAACATACAAATCTCTTTACAAAAACATATTAAAATTGATATAGAATGGTCAGGATTTTACTGCCAAGAAATAGAACTTGGGATTATTAATACGATAAGTCAAAAGATGGAGACTTTTAAATCTACAAGGAGCATAAATGCTCCCTTACTTACGGTAGACACACTTAATGTGCCTACCGTTTATGTGGCAGTGCCACGTCATTAATAATTTCCATTTGGGGTTGGATTTTTTTTTATAGGGTTAAGTTTTTTTTTGTTAGGGTTTAATTCTTATGGTATATATTTAAATTAATTTTCTTATTTAAAATATTATGACGTCATCCGTGGGCACTGGAGCGTTACTCCTACAAGTAGTTGAGATATTTGTTAGTTTCTACTTTAATTGAGTTACACTTGTAATAATCCAACTTTAATTGTGATAATTTGAAAATAAGTGCAATAAGAGATTGAATAACAACAACTAAAAATAGGACACGATGAACCAAGACACTGAAAAGCTCTCAACCGACATACTACGGAGTATTATGGAATAAAAACTAACACATTAAAGAAAAAGAGGACCTCACACGTAAAATCTGAATACTGTGAATGGCCCATGGTAGGGGAGCATAAATGCAATTAATATATAAGGTATTACCGTTATACCCTTATGAGAGATTTGCTTTTGAGCCACAATTGAAAAAAAAAAAACACCCTACATCCTGCAATAGAGTATTCCGAGCAGTGACGGAGGCAGCAATCTTGACGAGGGGACCCAATTTAAATAATTGTCAGTAAACATTAGAAATTAAAAAAACTTAATAAAAATATATAAATTAAAATAAGGCCAACAAAAAACAATATATTTGAAATGGAATATTTCAAAATTCTAATAAGGGTAATTTGCAATTTATATGTCAAACTATTCAACTTTTCGCAATTGAGTTACATGTTTCGATCTAATACGAAATAGCAATAAATGTCCAAGCTAACAACATTTTCACAATTGTGTGCTGAAGTTTAATTTTTGACGATGAAAAAACATTCGCGAGCAAGTTGAAAACCAAGACACGGATATATATCTAGTCATTTTTTATTTTCTTTAATATCAATTTGAGTTTTTGGCTTGCAAGTGCATTTTCATTGTTAAAAATTAAAGTATGAAACACAATTGTGAAAATATTGATAGATTGAACATTTAATTGTTGTTTTGTATATAAATTGAAACACAAATCTGAAATGGAGAATAGTTTCGCAATTGAATTGTAAATTGTCGAGAAATAATTGCAAACTCTTTGAAGATTGAACATTATTTTTTACTCTACAACTCTTCAATTACTATGAACATAACAACAAGAACAACAAAAAAATCTGAGATCTTAATTTTAAAAAATATTGTTTATATATATATATATATATATATTACTAATTTTTTTACAAAACTCACCCGAGCCCAGTGACCCCCCATGGCCCATGCTCCCTCCGTTGCTGATTCCGAGTGGTGATCGGAATACTCTATTGTATTTTGGTACTACATTGTCTATTATATCATTGGATGCTCACTACGTATTAAAAATATTTTTGAAATCAGTAATAATTATAGAATTCTATAAATAAAATTGTTGATTTTGGAATTTTTTTTAACATGGCAAGCATTTGATGGTGTAATAAAAAATGCACTACCGAAATATAATAAATGATCTGAATCATTTGAGCATCCGTACACGAATGTTAAGAAATTGAATTGGTTATAGTAATAAAATTGGAAAGATAAGGTGATACATTTAGGGGTACTTTTGTTGAATATAAAGTAAAGAGAGACTAATTAAGAATAAAGAAGAGTAATTTTTTACGGGCACGATGATATGTTGTGTAATTTAAAGAAATTTTGAGGATGTTATTTTGTATAATGAGTTATTAACTTTTCATTTTAGGCATGCGACTAAGTTTGTGGGATGTCCAAATATAATAATTGTGACGTAGTGAGCATACATATGTTTTCCTTTTCTTTTGAAAAAAATGATATAATATATTTGTAAGTTACGAACATAGAAATGTAGTTTTATGGCCCTAAATACATGTAACTTTACTAGTTAATTATGCATACATTAAATTCTAAATTCAACGCGATCTATAATTTAAACTTCTCAAATATCACATCACCTTTTTTTAATTTAGAATATGCATGGACTATTCCGGCCAACATGATTCGAAAATTAAAAATGTTGGACATACGAAAATTTGATCTTGTAAAAAATTGGGCATGCTTGATAGCACTAAATTAAATCTAACCATGGACTTAAATTTGCAAAGTTTAGAACACGTGTCAAGTTTGGTACAAAGGATTGTGTTTTCCGTCGCCGATTTCGTTGCCATATTTTGGCGAAAGACTTGCGGTGGTAGTTAACCCTAGATTTATTAGGGTATCGTTCTATAGCTTTTTTTCCAAAATATTTGCTTTAACATTTTTTGAATTTAAATAACTATATTACTCTTAAGAATTTCTATATTTCAACAAATATGCATATAATATGTGGTTAGATGAAAATGCGTATATCTCATGCATAAGAAGGTATATTAGAGAAGATAAAATATCCTTGTCTTAGGTGTAAGTAATGGCTAATTAATTTCTAACTTAAAAAAAAAAATTGTGGATAATTGCACGTGTTCACGTGGACTCATGGTTATCCTTAATTGTCAGATTATTATTACGAGTTAGCATTTATTCCTACGCTCACATCTTTATCTAGAATCATTTTGAGAATATTAGATGAAAAGAAAATGATTTTATGGTTTTTATTTTGTGAAGGATTAATTATTACTTATGATCTGACTTTTGATTTCACATTGATTATGGATAACCTTTGAAAAAATATATATAATCTGAATTTTGTTCGGTTTTTGTGATAAATCGCATGTGAGCAAAATTCAATGATGATAAATGGAGGAATTCGTTGGATTTTTATATATCAAACAACGTTGAGTGGCG
Source organism: Mentha longifolia (assembly GCA_001642375.2). Classification (NCBI taxonomy): domain Eukaryota; kingdom Viridiplantae; phylum Streptophyta; class Magnoliopsida; order Lamiales; family Lamiaceae; genus Mentha; species Mentha longifolia. Next base: position 12,639,155 of record CM038120.1, on the reverse strand, counting down.
AATATATTAATTGGAGCCAAATATATGACATTTAAAAAAAAAAAAAAAAAAAAAAAAAACAAATCATCATACGGTATTGAATATTTAGTAGGTATGAAGGTCTGATGATATCAAATCCAACTACGTATGAACACAATCTATGGCACCAAAATTTGGTCCCAATTATGTTGTCAAGAAACAAAAAATATACACATTTCCAACTAAAAAATATACACATTTCCCAATTAAAGTCTTAAAATTAATAAACTTGGCTTGTTTGAGAATCGATCCCTAAACTTAGTTGGAAAAAAACGAGCTGCATTTTATTAAATGAAAAAAAAAAGTGAATTATATTTTTATTTTTTTGGCAACTGCTCCTCTAATGGTACTACTGCTAATAACTTGAATGTTTCAATCACGATGAATTAATTTGAGAACGAAATATTTCTTGTTAAAAGATTCAAAATAGATGGAGTTCAAATAATCGATGTGCCACATAGAATTTATTATTTTTCCGGGTGATGATTATACTAATCCCATCATATTAGTTCCATTTTAACTTTTGACTTTTCGACATGCGTTTCTACCGAAACCTAGCATGAGTTTTAAAATATAATTCTGAAGCATTTTTTTTACGGGATAATATGAGTGTCATAGTATCCCGTAAAAAAAAATACTTTAAAATTATATTTTAAAATTCGTATTAGGTTTAGGTGAAAACGCGTGCCGAAAAGTCAAAAGTCAAATTGAGACTAATATGATGTGATAGAAGTAGTATAATCTTATTATATTTTTATTTTTAATTTATTTTTAATTTTTTAATTTTTATATATATAAACTGATATGCCGAACATGATTAGAAAGGAATCAAAATAGATATCGAACAAAGTAGATAACAAAATCACAAGTGTATGAGCATAATAATTAATTATAGAATATATTTGATACTCACATTAATTATATATAGTGTGTGTAATGATATGTCCAAATAACGTAGATACGGTTGGTAAACTGTATCAAAACTTAAGAAAATAAATAGTTAAATCAAGTTGGCAACTTCAAACTATTTGGTGAGTGCTTTCGTGGTCCAATCTTTGAATCATGAGCTCATGAATAGTGTTTTCGATTGTTCATTTTAAACAATTAAAATCACTCTCAATTTAGATATATAAAATCCACGTACTTTGACCATAAATAATCAATTGTCTACCAATTCTTTGTATTTGCGTCAAGAGTTCAAATTTGTGCGCTCATAGCTTATTATCCATGATCCCCCCCCCCCCCCCCCCCAAAAAAAAAAATTATAAATAGGATTTTGAATAATCAGGGGCATAAATTCTATATTTAATATTATATTTATGTTAAATATTATATTGTATTCCTATATAAATTTTCAATATGTACATATATAATTTTGTTGGTCTAATTGTTTAACCCTAATTCCGTCCTTGAATTTTAATTACACTAAAAACTATACTTGACACTTATTACATAATTATAAGAGAGATTTATTTCAATCTCATTCTTTAGGGAAAAAAAAAGAACATTAGACTTACTGAATTTGATTCGTGAAAGGGAAGATCTCCTCCACCAAAAATTAGCATATTTGCCCCTTTTCTTTTTAATATTAGAATAGAAAGTCATTTTTTTGTTTCTAATATTGACTATATGCCGACATAGACCCAATTCAACTTTTTTTAAGATTAGACGCAACAAATTCATGTCTTCTTCTAGTATTTAGAGGAATATAATCTATACAATATATAAAAATAGAATTGTTGGGAAAAATTGCAAAAATGCCATTTTCCCTCCAAAAGTAGACATCAATTGTCCAATGGTTTATCAAGATGATTTATTCAAAAATTATCTAATGAATTTGGTAATAAATGTATTTTAAATTATAAATAGTGTTTCATTGTTTCAATTATATCTATTTTTGCATTAAAATATTTTATTAATTTCTTTATTTTGCTATATGCATATGTTATTTTATTTATTCTTTTCCAATTATTTTTCATATTGATAGTTATGTAAAATTTTGCTGTGACAATAGAAATTTTGGATACAATGTCACAAATAGAGACTAATTATTAATTGAACTTTTATAAAATAATAGTAGTACTAAGTGAAATTTAAAGCTATTCATCGAAAATTTTAATGTAATCATGACTTATTGTTTAATTTTTTGATGTATTATTTTTTTTCAATGATGATGGGAACTAGATGAGAACGATGATGTAAGCGGTAGAAGAAAGATAGGATAAGTTTTATATTTATTACAAGATTTTTTGATATTTTTTTATGTAATTTTTTGAAATGAATATTTTATATAATAAAAAATGGAGTTTATTTAGGGAGAATGATTATTGCGTGAGAGACAGGGAGTTGTGGAGTTGGGAGTACTTAGGACCAATTTTCTTTTTAGTATATCTTAAACAAAAATGTTTGAATTCCATCCATCTATTTTAGAGGGGGGTTTTATTTTAATTGATTTTTATCAATGTGTAATTTCATGTTTATTACTATATTTCATCAAACATCAATTAAAGAACTAATCTCCCGTGCATTGCACGGGTGACGCACTAGTGAGGTAAAATAGTCCAACTTCTTTTATCACAAGTCACTCACCATTTATAGCAAAAATTCATTTTGGGAAAAATAATAGAATAAATCAAGTTGCTTCAACCCTACTATAACTACCAATAAAGTAAATATTTTATGCCTCATTATTTGTTAGGACGAGACCAATTATTATCGGATTCTATTATGTTGTACCCAAATTTATGAATGTATGATTTTCAAAAGAAACAAATTATGAATGTATGCACTCAACTCACATTCAAATATATATTATTTAAAATAAAGATTAGATTTTTTTCATTACATGAAATTTATAAAAATAATATACTAAATCAATTATATTATATTATATTTAATATATTTATATATGTACGTAAAATATATATTATATAAAGCATATATATATATATAAAGCATATATTTTATTATATATATAAATATATTAATATAGACTAATTACATAGTATTAAATATATATTATATATAATAAATATTACTAATAAAATAAGTATTATATTATTTTAGAATATACTATATATGTTAAATAATAATAATATATTTAAATAATATATATATATATATATATATATATATTCTTTTTTATTTGAAAAGTACTACCTCCATCCCATTATATTAGTCCCCATTTGACTTTTGGCTTTTTCGGCAGCATTTCCACTGAAACCTAGTACGGGTTTTAAAATATAATTTTGAAGAAATTTTTCTTCAAAATTATATTTTAAAACCCGTACTAGGTTTCGGTGGAAATGTGTGCCGAAAAGTCAAGAGTCAAATGAGAACTAATATAATGAGATGGAGGTGGTATATTTATTTCACAATCTTATTACAATATATTTATAATATATGTATATATTATATTAAAAATATTCCATTTCGATTCCATTTCTCGTTCTTAACCAAACAAATTGGCAAATCAGTAATGATTCTCATTCCTTTCCTTTTATTTTCCTTTCTTGATTCATTTCCCTTTCCTTGTCCTAACCAAACGGCCCCTTAGTCTAATATCTATAATTTTATATATTGGTGATTAAATTGGAAACTCAAAGTAGCTAATATAAAATGAAGATGAAAAATGCTTTAATAAAAAAGATGGGCTGTTGATGCGTCAGGCTAGTTGCGTAGCTACTTATAGGATGTTTTTGTTTAATTTGTTTGATTACAATTATCAACCACCCTTTTAATATATTATATATACCACTGAATTAATTGCTTTATAAGTTGCACATTTTCCCCACAAAATACGGCCTTCTTAAAGCATGCTGATACAGATACACTTCATCATGCAAAAGTAAGGAAAAGACAGAATATATAAATATATAGAAGGGTTTGCATGTAAATAAATCATGACGTAAAAAAATGAGAATAATGTTTAAAGGTAATAAAATCATGCTTAAATCTGTATAGAATTATGCTTAATACATAATTGTGTTTTTTAATATACAAATTTATGCTCAAATATAATTATGCTTATTGTACCTTATAATCATGCTTAAATCAATATCAACCATAGATCTAACTAAGATCAATAATTCAGATCTATTCCTATTTCTCACCCCAGAACTTATGTACACATGATACACTCATTATAAAATGTTACATTTTATACACAAAAGTGTTGCATTTTTATGTATAAAATGTTGCATTCTCACGATGATACATTATATGCATAAAAATAATATAAAATAATATATTTTATTATGCAATATTTTATGTAAAAAAATGTATCATTTTATGCATAAAATGCATGAGTTGTAGTTTTTATGTAATAATTAATTTTCATATGATCTAATATATATATATATATATATATATAATTTGGCTGCGCAGCTTGAGTTTGTAATCACTAGCTAGGGTATTGAAGTAATTAGTATCCACACAGTTACAATCTCTCCAAAATTAGGTCGAAATGGTCCGCTATCAATAGTGTTTCAATTAATTAGAATGTCACATTCGTTTTCAAAAATTATAAAAACAAAATTTCATATTTGAAATGTGTACTCCCTCTGTCCCATTGATAATGAGCTCTTTTATTATTATAAATATTTATAATAGATTGATTTTGAATAAAAAGATGAGTCTATTATCAATGGGACAAATGGAGTATTTAATTTCAAATTTTTCATATGGAAATGGAATGACTCAGTTTGATACTCCACCCACATAAATTGCAATGCACGCTATGTAGCATGAATTTTTATAAGCTTGTTTATATAATCAATTGTGTTTAATTTTAATTAGTGAGTTATATTTAATTAGTGGATTATGATTAAAAGTTGGTTAATGTGTTTGGATTAATCGCATAGCAAAGATTGAGCTTATTAAAATTTGTCTCATAGAGAGTGCATCACATTCTTTGTGGTAAGAGAGGGTATATGCTACAAACAAGCAACAGTTTAGTAAATAATTAAGACCATAGACTCATTCAGAAGGGGGAAAACCCCTCAATAATTTATTGGTAGAATGAATCTTTGTCAAAATATTCTTAGATTCAATTTTCTCGCATGCTGAGAGCAACTAACATGAATAAAAGCCTCAGTGTGTGGAAGATATTCATAGAGGGTTCTTTAAACTTTTCAATTACTAATTGAATGTGCATGCAAAGAAATGATATGCTACTTCTCAATGGTGGACACCTTTTTCATTTTTTCGATTTTGATATTATTTTGTTCGATTTTTTTCTGATTAATTTATATTCTAGTATAATATAAATTAATATAATCATTAAATTTACAAAATAAATAAAAATCAAAGCTCGATTTGTTCTTTTTTCCTTCTTAAGACAAATCAAGCTTTGATTTTTATTTATTTTGTAGATTTAATGATTTCTATATTAATTTGTATGATACTAAAATATAAATTAATCAAAAAAATCGAATAAAATAATGCCAAATCGAAAAAACTAAAAAGGTGTCCACCATTAGGGGAGTAGCATATCATTTCTATGTGCATGTATATATTTACGTATATATTATCAACTCATAAAAGCAAAACACATTAGGTTATGAGCACATGGCTTGATGGAATATAGATCACACATATATATTCACATATATTCATTAATATTTTGTGAATTAGATTCTTTCTTCTTTGGAAGTAGTAGGGTGCTTTGAGATCTCAACCCTTTTACCAAAAGTTGCACTCTTTTAATTCGTTTGGTAACTATGTGAAATATATATAGGACCCATTTATGGTTATGGTATATTTCATATTTGCATGTGCCCCACTTATTAAATTTTTATTCTGATTTGGTGATGAGACTTAGGAAGTTCTATTTGCATGCTTTTATTTTGCTTATTATTCACTCCAACTCACTCATAAATAGTTCTTTGAAAATTGTAATAGACTCAATGTCAAGAAAATGAGTTCTTCATAAGTGGGACAAAGAGAGTAGAATATAATTACTTTGGGAAAGGAGTACAACAATTAACATTATAAGTATAACAGTTTACATAATAAGAGCAACATCCATACCCCCCCTTTTTGGTATCAGAGCTTTTAAAGATTTTGAGGCCTAACAGGTCTGGACAGGCTTAGTGAAGGTTGCTTATGAATAGCATAAACCCTTCTTATACTAAGAACCCGCCAGAATGAAGGATTATTCTTCTTTAAAGGCACTAATATTAAATGGAGAAATTAGAGTGTTTTTTGATTTTTATCTTTTATCTTTAAAAAACTTTGTATAGTTTTAAATATTGGGATATGTTTTATCTTTAGAAAAGGAAGGTAACTTAAAGCTAAGAAACTAAGATTCTTTAATCATTGATTTTAATTCTCTCAAACGACTTGATTTTCTTGATTTAGAATATTCAACCAGAGAAAGCAATTCCATTTCTATAGATAATTTTAAGTTTAATTGTAAATTCAAGAAGGCTTATAATCATATTCTACATAGTGAAAATAATCATTTAAATAGTATTATCGATCTTATTTTAAATCAAGGCTTTGGACTAGAAAGAGAAAATAATAAAAAATTCAAAATTTTAATAGAATTAATACAAAAAAGTCTTGAGAAAGAGACTTATATTACTAAAATTACAAAAAATTTAGATTTTATAAAAGATCAAAATTGTCATATTATTTCAGAATTAAAAAAGCTTAAAACAAAAGAAACAGAAAGTTTAGAACCTTTTGATTTTTCTAAAGAACTGGATAAATTAACAAAAACAATAAACAATTTAGATTTAGGTCCTACTGAAAAACCTAGAAAAGAAATTACTCCACCTATTTACAAACATTGGAAAGCTAAAAAATGAATAAGTTTATAGGAAGGTCTAGAACCATACAGGAAGGAAGAAATAGTACTTCAAATATTAATGACATAATTTCAAATTCCTTTTTTAATAGAATAACCACAAGAGGATCAGGAAGTAATTCTTCGGAAAATGTTATTCAAAGAAGATGAAATTAATATAGACAGAAATTTAGAATTATACAATAATCATCAAATTGATATTTTAAATCCTAAAATTTTATATCAAACAGGCATGATGAATATTAATAAAGTATTAATAAGAAGTAGTAGAGAAGAAAGTTTAAGGATGGTTGAAAATACTCAAATTATAGATTTAATCTCACCAGAAACAATAACAAAAATTAAAAGTTCTAAAAAACGATTTGTCCATGTTGGATTAGTTGTTATAGGAATAAAAGGATTAGGAAGAAAAGAGTTAGGTACTAAAGTCTTAACAATTTTAATGGATAAATCCTGGACAACTAACATGAAAAAAGCCACTATTTCTGGAATGGAGTAGACATGAGTCAAAATAGTGTAATATTTTATTGTTTACCAGCAATATTAAAAGATATAAATGATTTAAAAAAATTAAAAATAGGATTACAGACAAAAGGATATGATGGTTATATTGGAAATAATCTGATTGTAAGTATAGGAATTTTAGGAAAGGCCAGTAATCGATCTGGTATGAATTTTAAAGTAAATATAGATGGAATTGTAAAAAATATTAATAGTAAAGGAATAAAAATGATTGATCCTATATAAATTAATCCAGAAGATCTTGCTGGATTAGATTGGTCGTTAGAAAATTTTAATACTCATGAAGAAAATAATATTTTAATTCCACAAAAAAGTCTTATGTATGAAACAAGTACTGAATCTTTTAATTTAAGATTCAAAAACTATATTAAAAAAGAAAATGAAAAAAGTGATGATGAAAACATTGAGCATACATTAATGGCAAATATAGAAGAAAATTGTATTTATGATTCAGAACCTATTTATGATACAGAACCTGAATCAGAAGATTATGATCAAATTGATTTAATTGGATATAGTAAATTTAATGAAATAAATGATTATTCAGATAATGAATCAGAAATTGAAATTGAAACAGGTTTTAAAATAAAAGAAACAAAAACTTCTATTGAACAAATAATAAATAAAAAATTCACTGAATTAAATATACAAGAACAAGTAGATGATATGATAATTGAATGTATGACAGAATTATGTATGAATTATGAAGAGTCATATGTTGAATTAGAAAAATACTTTAACTTACCATTAGTAAGTGATATAATAAATGGTAAAAGTATGATTACAGATTTTTATAAAAAAGAAGCAAATTTTATGGATGCAACTATATCTGGATATAAAAGACCAAAAATGGAATTTTCACATACAGGATCAGGCACAACAGAAAATACAGGTAGAGAAAATTAGGCTCCTTCTAATCTAAAATACGAAGGAGAATCTCAATATAAAGGAAAAGGAAGTAGAATGCCTATAGGAAAATTATACAGTAAAGAAATATTATTATTAGAACAACAAAGTCCCCAATTATGGCCAGATGAAATTTTAATTTGGGAACTGATCCACCCTTACTTTAGGGGTGAGGGAGAATGCAATGATAATCAATTATAGTATAATTGAGTCGAATCCTCAAGGAATGCTCTATCGTTTAAGATTCAAGTAGTAATTTAATTATCTAACTACTATTCAAGCTTACGAGTGACATGTTTTTATGTTTTTGATTAACTAATGAGAAATATAAAGTAAGTAACAAACTAGGTAACAACTAATAGCAAAAGTTAACAAACAATAGTAGAAAGCTTGGTTCTAAATATAATCCTTTAATCACTAGAGGCCTAGGTTTTAGGATTTGCATGGAATAGCCATTTTAATCTAATTCATATGAGAATTCTATATATAGTAAACATCAATTCTTCTCTCGAAGCAATCAATATTAGTGGATTAACCTATGACATCTATCTCCGCTAGGTCTTAAGATGCATAAATTAACTCCAAATAGCTCAATTAATTATCTAGAAGCTCCTACTAGCAAGAATTACTAATATGGTGTGATTTGATACCAAGTGATATGAATTAAAGCCTCCTAAGCATTTAACCAAACACCTTGTATGCACTCAATGATGGCCAATCAATCATGCAATAAAATTAAGTCCCAAACCACAAGACATATGAATTAGAAGGTAAATCCAACAACAAAATTCAAAAACCTAGTGATCTAGATCATATCTTCATATATTGGAACCAAAGGAAATTTAGCTAGACATAATTGAAGGAATTAAACCATAGAAAATAGAAGAAATCATGATCAAAAGATAGAGAATTTAATAAGGAAGAGAATGGTGGAAGGATCTTCAATCTCAACATAAATCTTCAACAATCTTCAAAATACTAAAAAGGAAAGAGGGAAATGTTTCTAGGGTTATAAGGATGTTAAAATATGTAGAAGATCACAAAATAGGAAGATTTTAGGATTAAATACACATTAGGTGAGTTTTGGGTCGAGCTAGGACCGAGTTAGACGACTAACTCAGTCAAAATACTAAAGAAAAGGGACGACGGCGTCCTGGCCGGCGGCCTGGCCGACCGCCGCCTGGGTCGCCGGAAACTCTGCAGCTCAGCCGGCCAGCCGGCGGTCCAGCCGGTCGCCGTCCGGGTCGCCACCGGTCCGGTCCTTTTGCGCAGCTTCACCGTTTTCGTTCGTTCTCCCTCGTCCGAACTCCGATTCTCGATCCGCTTTTTGCTATGGACTCCTAACGAACCCCTCTTCGACATGAAATGATCAAATTGACCAAATGAGTTCTCCATTATTCTTGCAAAAATCATAAAGAGACTCGAGAGAACGAGGAAAACATAATTGAATTCAAATTAGTGAAACCCTAACTCTATAGATTTAAATTCCACATTTCAAACCTAGGTTTCACCCTAATTAAGCTCGATTCTTCCTTGTTTCTAGTCTTTGATCCTTATCCACATGAATACTCTTTCCAATTCTTACAAAAATGGATCGAAAACCGAAAAGAAACGAGAAAAGTAAAAAAGTATGCTACAAGTTAAGAAACCCTAGCATTTCTAACATTTAAGCACATAAATCGAGACTCAACATATTCAAACACACTCAACATGCACATAAAATACGTGTTAATCACTCCCCCAAACTTAAGCCATTGTTCGTCCCGAACAATGAAACAAACAATCAAAACACTTAACACGTATGGAGAGTGCATTTTGAGTTCCTCGATGCCTCATATCACCTCAAAAACCATTTTAGTTCAAGGAAATTCTCAAGTCAAACCAAACATTCATAAGATCAACCACTATCCTAACTTAGAATTCAATCACTCAAGCATCTTAAACTCTAGACCTCTCAAGGCACATGTGTATTACTCGATCCCTCAATATATGGAAATGGTAAACACTCATCGAAATCATGCAATACACATCTTTAACCATAAGCTTGCCTATCAACTCAAGTTCCCAATACTACAATGCATGCACAAATTAAGATAAAAAAGGTCTTTATTAAGCTTGTAATGTAGGGACATTGATTAAGGTAGAGAATTTTAGGTTAAGTGACTTCAATTTTCATTCAACTACCCTTACCTCCTTTCTTCACCTTTCTAAGTATAAATTTCTTCATCTTCCACCTTATCCAACCCCTTTTTATCAAATGAATCCAAGCTTCTACCAAACATGTAAAGAAACACTCCTTTATGCTCTTTTTTTTTTTTTTATTTTTTGTAAGAACTTTGTTCTTATTCTTTTCTTTTCTAACATTGAGCTTATAGGAGTGTTCTTTCAACTCAAAGCAAATCTTCAAGACCCTTTACCATCACCCACCATTCTTTATGAATTTTCAACTTTCACCAAGGTTCCCTTAACCATCCTTCACCCCCTATCATCCGGTTCAAGAAGAAAATGCTCTATTCAAGGCTCAAAATGGGACGACAATGGTAATGAAAGGCATGTTAGTGTTTAGGGAAATTGGGCTATGCAATGATGGCCTAAGATCATCTCCTAATCGTGCAAACATGTAATACTTCTAACAAGAGTATCAAGACAAGTTCTAGTAAAGAATATGCAATGCAAGATCAAGCTCTCAAGAAAGGATATTCACTATGTAAAATGCATAGTTTAAGGCTCAAAATCCTCTCAAGCTTTTTGTCTAAAGCCTAAGTGCCTAAAATCAATCCTTCCAAGCTATTCAAGTGAACTAACCATAATCATGCTTGACTCAAACTTGAGAAATTTCAAAGAATTGTTACCATTTTAGCATCAATCATTGGCATCTCACCCGAATGCACTTGAGCAATTAAACACGTTCTTTCGCACTCAAGCATGCAAGCAATCATTCAACCTTTTTCAATTCAAAAAACTCTTCAACTTTCAAAAATTTTCACATTCACGCTCATATTCAAAAACCTTCAAACTAAAGAAAAACTTTTCATCAATTATGCTCCTTCACCCAAACTCACCAAAATCAAACATCAAGCATTCAACATTCTTTCCTTAACCCCAATCTTCCTTCCAATTAACAAAACACACAAACATAACATGAAAACATACTAAACACACTAAAACAAACCAAACTTTCATATTTATTCTCCAAGCAACACCTTTCACTCCAAAACCAACCATATTTCCAAATTCCAAATCAAAAACTTCTCCATAACTCCACCAAGCATACAAGATTAACCCAAAGATACACAAAGTCATGAAACTACCAACCAAGTAAAGCAAATAAGAAAGGAACAAGTAAAGGAATGGAAAGGACATAAAAATATAAGTAATTTAAATTTTTTATCCTACCCCCTCCCCCAAACTTATTTTAGAAAATAAATTCTAAAATGAGTTGGAATATATAAGAAATTTAAATTACACTCACAAAGGTCCAAGCTATGGTGGAGGAAGTAGGGGTCATGTCACCCCTTGATTGCCTTAGTGCATCCGAAAACTCTCCAATAACTCCATTATCGAGTTTGCTTGTTTTTCCGTCCTTTCACCTCTTTATGCTTCCTCAAGTTGAGTAATTCGCATTGAAGTTACTTCTTGCCTCATCACCGTAACTTGTGCATCAAGGGATTTAAATCCACGCTCCATGGTTGCCATCCTCCCCTCAAGGGCTTCAAACCTCTCTTCATACCCTCTTTCTCTTGGAACTTGCTCTTTTCTTGGACTTGGCTCACCCCTTGACATTGGTTCACCCCTTGTAGAATCTTCCATTTCTTTATCTTCTTGAGCAAAAGGCATTCCCTCACCCCCCATTATATATTCATCGTCTTCTCCATAATTGAAAATATGATTCTTTTTGATGAATTTATGAGTAGGGGTATTCAAGTGCCAATTCTCCCGATCATGTAGATCGGTTACCAACATGCTCATTGCATTTGGAAGAGGTAATGTCCCTTCATCATCTTGAATGAAATAAAAGGGAGGCCTAGATGATACAAGAAACCTCATGTTTCTTAGCTTCTCAACATCAATCAAATATGAACCTCTCATCGGAGTATATCCACTAAGATCATCATTGATTTTCTTAGCCAAAGGGGTGAGCATTCCTCCTATGTTAATCTTTCCACTTGGTGCCTTTGCTTGCTTCATGAGTTGAGCAAGGAAAATGTGAGAAAAGCTTATGCGCCTCTTGGTTAGCATGGCTTGAATAATGAAGAGATCATCAACTCGAACCGAAGTGTTCTCTGTTCGTGCCACCATAGTGTGAGCAAGGATCTTCAACACCATCCTTAGGACCGGATTTCTTACCTCATTTGATTTTGAGTATCCCGCTCTAAAGCCTTCCATTGTGATTGGAGCAAGTTTATTCCACATAAAACTATGCTCAAAAGCTCGTTCCACCAACACATCACCTCCATGTGGCACTCCAAAGATGTCATCTATCTCATCTTCCAAATTCAACTCATGACGCTCTCCAAATAATTGAAATTTGATGTTTTGCATAGTATGGATGCTCTCATCTTCCAATGTGCTCATAAATTCAAGAACCACCTTTTCATATGTTCTCTTATCTTCAAGAGTATCCTCTAGGATTCTTCCCCATCCTATGTTGTCCAATAGGACTTTGATATTGTCATAAAGCCCTAACTTCACCAATGTGTCCTTAGATAGAAATTGAGTTGGTATAATGGTTCTTGATATGAGAACGGCAAATCTTGCTCTTTCTTCATAAGATTCCAAGTGAATGTCATGAGCTTCCGGTGTCTTTGGATCTCTTCTTGGTACTTGTGAGGATGAAGAGGCATCATTTCTCCTCTTTTTGAAGAGAGAGGCAATCAATTCCTTAGAAGTGATGGTGACATTTCCTTTCCCTTTAGAATCCTTTTTCCTACAAACCACAAATAAGGCAAAGTGAGATTTGAGAAAATAATCCAAACTTTATCAAGGTGTAAGCAACACTTTACACAATTATCACTCTCCATTTAGCATTCATATTTCCTAAGAAATGAATTTCCTAAACAAAACAAGCAAGAATTTCATATTTTCTTAACAAAAGCATTAAGCACTTCCAAACTCATTCATGAGTATTCACATGAAAATGAACGCATATTCAAATGGAACTTTAAGTGAACAAAAAGAATGCCATGAATTTTACTTTACAAATCAAGAATTCATAAATTCATGCCTTCTTCAAGCCTTAAAGCACTCAAGAAATGACTTTCCCACTAAAGAGCAAGCATATCCCTCAAAATTTCATGAATCATGCAAACTTTCATTCAAGCTCAATTCAAACATGCCTAAGTGCATAAAGGAAGCATAAATACAAGCCAATGCATGCTCATTTCCATGGTTTACCCACAAGTTTCTCCAATAATCAAGAAAAATCCGAGGTAAGAATTTCTACTTAATTTCATGAAAATGATGAAGTAAATACTCATACCACTTCATATCTTGCAAGTAGAAACTCATATGAGTAAAGATATAGGGCACATTACCTCATCGTCTTGAAGAAACTTGAAGAAACTCAACTCTCTACCCAAAAGAACCAAATTTTCATTTTTAGAGCTAAAGTGGGTGAAAAAGTGAATTATTCGGTTCAAAATGTAGATTTTGGGATGGGTAATGAACCTATGGAAGGAATTAGTGATTAACACGTATTTTATGTGCATGTTGAGTGTATTTTGGATATATTTGAAGCTTGATTTGTATGTTTCAATATTAGAAATGCTAAGGTTTCTTAACTCTTAGTATACTTTGGACTTTTCTCATTTTTCTCGGTTTTCGATCTATTTTCGTAAGAATTGGAAAGAGTATTCATGTGGATAAGGATTGAAGACTAGAAATGAGGAAGAATCGAGCTTAATTAGGGTGAAACCTAGGTTTGAAATGTGGAATTTAAATATATAGAGTTAGGGTTTCACTAGTTTGAATTCAATTATGTTTTCCTCGTTCTCTCGAGTCTCTTTATGCTTTTTGCAAGAACAATGGAGAACTCATATGGGAAATTTGATCATTCCATGTCGAAGAGGGGTTCGTTAGGAGTCCATAGTAAAAAGCAGATCGAGAATCGGAGTTCGGATGAGGAAGAACGAGTGAAAACGGTGAAGCTGCGCAAAAGGACCGGACCGGTGGCGACCCGGACGGCGACCGGCTGGACCGCCGGCCAGGTCGCCGGCTGGCCAGCTGAGGGACAGACTTTCCGGCGACCCAGGCGGCGGTCGGCCAGGCCGCCGGCCAGGGCGCCGTCGCCCCTTCTCTTTAGCTTCTTGACCGAGTTAGTCGTCTAACTCGGTCCAACTCGACCCAAAACTCATCTATTATGTATTTAAACCCAAAATCTTCCTATTTTGAGGGATCTTTTGCATATTTTAACATTCTTAGAACCCTAGAAATATTTCCCTCTTTCCTTTTTATTGTTTTGAAGATTGTTGAAGATTTATGTTGAAGATTTGAAGACCCATTCCACTATTCTCTTCCTTATTGAATTCTCTATCTTTTAAGCATGATTTCATTTACTTTCTATGGTTTAATTCCTTCAATTATGTCTAGCTAAATTTCCTTTGGTTCCAATATATGAAGATATGATCTAGATTACTAGGTTTTTGGGTTTTGTTGTTGGATTTACCTTCTAATTCATATGTCTTGTGATTTGGGGCTTGATTTTATTGCATGATTGATTGGCCATCATTGAGTGCATACAAGGTGTTTGGTTAAATGCTTAGGAGGCTTTAGTTCATAACACTTGGAATCAAATCACATCATACTAGTAGTTCTTACTAGTAGGAGCTTCTAGATAATTAATTGAGCTATTTAGAGTTAATTTATGCATCTTGAGACCTAGCGGAGATAGATATCATAGGTTAATCTACTAATATTGATTGCTTCGAGAGAAGAGTTGATGTTTACTATATATAGAACTCCCATATGAATTAGATTAAAATGGCTAATCCATGCAAATCCTAAAACCTAGGCCTCTAGTGATTATTGGATTATATTTGGAACCAAGCTTTTTAATATTGTTTGTTAACTCTTGATATTAGTTGTTTTCTAATTTGTTACTTACTTTATATTTTTCATTAGCTAATCAAAAACACAAAAACATGTCACTTGCAAGCTTGAATAGTAGTTAGATAATTAGATTACTACTTGAAACTCATTTGCCATTGCATTCCCTGTGGATTCGACTCGATTATACTATAATCGATTATTATTGCTCTCTACCCTCACCACTAAAGTGAGGGCGGACCAATTTTTGGCGTCGTTGCCAGGGAATGCTTAGTTTGAGTTTCAATAGTCGATTTGGTTATTGAGTTACTAATTCAAGCATTGTTACTTTTAATTTTTGTTTTGTAGGTTTATGCACACAAGGTCCAAAGGAAGACTCGTTCAACCTTTGATCTTGAATTTTGAAAGAAGACATAGAAGAAGGAATTCTATTGAAGATCAAGAAATGGCTAACAATCAAGCAATGGAAGCTCTAATGAAAGAAATGGAAGAGTTTAGAGCATGGAAGGATGAGCAAGAAAGAAGGGCGAATGAGGCCCAACCACCTCCTCTCAACCATATGTTCCAATCTCCAATGGAACAATTTCAAGGAGGAGAATGGGGGACGATTAACGCCAATAATTTTGAGCTCAAATTTGGACTCATCCAAATGGTGAAGAGTGAGCAATTCGGTGGAAGTCCTATAGAGGATCCGAACGCCCACCTTGGTATGTTCCTTGATATTTGCGATACTATCAAGCTTAATAGAGTTTCAAATGATGCTATCTGGATGAGGATGTTCGGGTTTTCTCTACGGGACCGGGCCAAGGATTGGTATAAAGGACTAAACAAAGTTAACATTCACACATGGGATGATCTATGCAAGGCCTTCCTCTCTAAATACTTCCCACCATCCAAAGCTCAAAGGCTTATTTCCGATATTTCACACTTCTCTCAACAAGGTGATGAGACTTTGTTTGAAGCATGGGAGAGGTATAAAGAGCTTTTGAGAAAATGTCCTCAACATGGCTTCACGGAAGGTCAACAAATTACCACTTTTTATAGTGGTCTCACACCACACACAAGAAGCATCGTGGATGCTACTTCCGGAGGATGTCTAGTGAATCGAAATGCCAAGGAAGCCTTGAGGATTATTGAAGAAATGGCCGCAAATAGCTATCAATGGCCAATGGAGAGGGCCCCTTCTAGGAAGGTTGCTTCTATCGATGATGAGAAGTTCAATACATTGGCAATGGAAGTTGCTAATATGAAGAAACAATATGAAGAAGAGAGGAAAACTCAATCTCAAGCTCAAGTTCAAAGTGTTCATCAATATCAAGAGATCTTGGAGTCTAGTGGAAGTGAAGACTTGAATTTTATGAACCAAAGACAATATGGAAATTTCAACAAAGGGGGTTTCCAAGGACAACAAGAAGGATTCTAAGGAAGGCCACAAGGGGGCAATTCTTATGGTTATCAAGGAGGTTATCAAGCCTATAATCCAAACAACCTGAATTATCCTAACCTCTCCTACGGAAATCCTAACAATGCTCAATTGCCACCTCCCAGATTCTCCGTTTCTCAAGGAGTTATTGAAGAACCAAAGAAAACATCTCCTTCTATTGAGCACTTGTCCAACAAATGGCAAATCAATAAAGCTCGTTTATCACACAACCGGACAAAAGTGAGTGCATTGGAGAAGTCTCTCACTTCTTTGACAAAGCAAGTGAAGATGATGGAGGGCCAATAAGTCAAATGGCTAACCAAGCCACCACTCAACATACTCCGGGAAAGTTTCCAAGTAATACAGAGGTCAATCCAAAGAACCAATGCAATGCTATCACACACAACTTCAATTTGATATTTTTGTCTATTTGTGATCATTGTCTATTTTTAGGAGATTGATGGATATTGGAGAGAGAGATCAAACCTTCTTTTTAGTATATTGTCTCCAAGTGGCCCGATCGTTCATATCTTATGCTCAGGAGTGGTTGTAAGATGTGTTAGTGAAAGGTTTGAGGAGTTCATCTTCCCCACGGACTTCGTTATCTTGGATATGCCGGAGGATAATGATATGCCCTCATTCTAGGGTGTCCTTTTCTAGCAACCGAGAAGAGCTCTTATTGATGGTGCAAGATGGGAATCTTACGTTTAGAGTTAATGAAGAGACCCTCACTCTTTCAATCTTTGATGCTATGAAGCGAGGAGATGACTCACCTATGAGGAATGCAATTCAATCACCACCTTGCCTACATCTATGGCAAAGGATCTCACGGAAGAAATCATCGCTAATTATTTCTATTCTTATTCCAATTTGGATGATGCTTGTGATGATTTGTTGGAGTCTATTGCTTATTTGGAAGCAAATCAAGGATCATTGAAGGATGACGTTCATTACCTTGATATCAACCAACCGGGGGAGAGTGGGAGATTAACTAAGGTGGAATCTTCTTCAAACGCTTCTCAAGAGTTGAAACCTCTTCCCGATCACCTAAGGTACGCCTTCCTTGGTGATAATGACTTTTTTCCCGTTATAGTGTCACAACACTTGTCAGAGTCAGAATTGGAAAAGTTGTTGCTTGTCCTTAGGGAGTTTAAAGATGTTATTGGGTGGTCTATTGATGATATCAAGGGTATTTATCCATCTATATGCATGCATCGTATTCAATTGGAAGATGATTGTCGTCCTAAGGTTCAACCTCAAAGGAGGTTGAATCCGGTCTTGCAAGAAGTGGTGAGAAAAGAGGTGTTGAAGCTACTAGATGCGGGAATGATTTATGCTATCTCGGATAGTGAATGGGTGAGTCCTACCCAAGTTGTTCCGAAGAAAGGAGGGATGACAGTGGTCAAGAATGAGAATGATGAGACTATTGCTACAAGGGTTGCCACCGAATATCGAGTGTGTATCGATTATAGGGCGTTGAATTCGGCTACAAGGAAAGATCACTTTTCTTTGCCCTTTATAGATCACATGTTAGATCGTTTGGCGGGCTATGAGTACTATTGCTTTCTTGATGGGTATTCGGGATATAATCAAATTGCCATAGCCCCGGAGGATCAACACAAGATGGCCTTTACATGCCCTTATGGAGTATTTGCATATAGGAGGATGCCTTTCGAGTTATGTAATGCTCCAGCCACTTTCCAAAGGTGCATGATGTCTATCTTTGGAGGTTTGATCGAAAATATTATGGAGGTATTCATGGATGACTTCTCAGTTTTTGGGAAGACTTTTAATTCTTGTTTGGATAATCTCACAAAGGTGTTGCAAAGGTGTAAGGACACTTCTCTTGTCTTGAATTGGAAGAAGTGCCACTTCATGGTTAGAGATGGAATTGTGATTGGGCACAAAGTTTCTAGAGATGGTTTGGAAGTTGATAGAGCCAAGATTGTTGCTATAGAGAAGCTTCCACCCCCTTACAAATGTGAAATCAATCCGAAGTTTCCTTGGTCACGCGGGGTTCTATAGAAGATTCATTAAGGATTTTTCAAAGATCACAAAGCCACTTTGTGATCTCTTGCAAAAAGATGTGAAGTTTGTATTTGATGAAGAATGTTTGAAAGCTTTTGAGACATTGAAGAAAGCCCTCATCTCTACTCCTATTCTCATCAAGCCCAATTGGAGTGAATCTTTCATATTGAAGTGTGATGCAAGTGATTATGCTTTAGGAGTAGTTTTGGGGCAAATGAGAGATAAAGTGTTTCGGGTCATTCATTATGCTAGTAGAACCTTGGATGGTGCTCAAAGGAACTACACAACAACTGAAAGGGAATTTTTGGCCATTGTCTTTGCCTTTGACAAATTCCGGTCATATCTTGTTGGGAATCACACCATTGTTTATTCGGATCATATGGCTATACGACATCTCATGGCAAAGAAGGATGCAAAGCCTCGATTGATTCGTTGGATTCTCCTTCTACAAGAATTCGACATGGAGATTCGTGATAGAAGAGGAGTTGATAATGTGCTAGCCGATCACATGTCAAGGCTTGAAAATCCGGTTGAAGGTGAAGATTTGAGATTGAATATCAATGAGTGCTTCCCGGATGAGAGAATCATGGTCTTGAAATGCAAGGATTCTTGGTTTGCCGATTTTGCTAATTATCTTGTGCTTCGAGAGTTGCCACCAAATCTCTCGGATTATCAAAAGGCCAAATTCCTTAGAGATGTGAAGTTCTACTATTGGCAAGATCCATATTTATGGAGAAGATGTGCCGATGGTCTTATTAGAAGATGTGTTATGGATGGTGAATGGCTCAAGATTATTGAAGATTGTCATGAGGGACTAAATGGGGGTCATTTTGGGGCAAATCGTACGGCTTGGAAGGTTTTTCAAAGTGGATTCTATTGGCCTTCGATTTTTAGGGATTGCCAATCATTTGTGAAGAATTGTGATAGGTGTCAAAGAATGGGAAATATCACAAAAAGGGATGAGATGCCTCAAAACATCATGGCCGAGGTTGAATTGTTTGATGTTTGGGGGATAGACTTCATGGGACCATTCCCTAATTTTTTTGGTTTTTCTTATATCCTTCTTGCTATTGAGTATGTTTCAAGAGGGTTTGAAGCCATTCCAACTTCGACTAGTGATTCCAAGGTTGTGATCAAGTTTTTGAAGAAGAACATATTAACTTAGTTTGGAACTCCAAGGGCATTGCTTAGTGATGGGGGGTCTCATTTCAATAATAAGTGGTTGGGAAGTGTTCTTGCTAAATATGGAGTGAAGCACAAGATTACCTCTCCTTATCATCCTCAAGCCAATGGTCAAGCGGAGCTTGCAAACAGGGAGATCAAGCAAATCTTGGAGAAGACAATCACTACTCGGAATGATTGGGCTAAGAAACTTGATGATGCTTTGTGGGCCTATCGAACCGCCTATAAAACCCCCATTGGTATGTCTCCGTATCAACTTGTGTTCGGAAAGTCTTGTCACTTACCTTTGGAGATTGAACATAAGGCGTTTTGGGCTTTAAAAAAGATTAATCTTGAGTTTAAGGAGGCCGGATTGAATAGGAAAAACCATCTTGTGGAGTTAGAGGAATGGAGAAACGAGGCTTATGAAAATTCTCGGATTTACAAGGAAAGAGCCAAGAAGTTTCATGATTTGGAGATTCGAAGCAAGGTGATCATTCTGGGTGACGAGGTTCTTCTCTTTAACTCTCGTCTTCATCTTTTCCCCGGAAAACTCAAATCAAGGTGGACCGGTCCTTACATTGTGAGTAAGAGTTTCAAGAATGGTACCTTCGAACTTCTCAAGAATGATGGTTCTACCTTTGTTGTTAATGGATATCGACTCAATCTCTATTTCAATTCGAAGAAGTTTAAGGAGGAGTCGACCATTCTTCTTAATGATGCTTGATCTTGGAGACTATGTCGAGCTAACGATGTTAAAAACAAGCGCTTGTTGAGAGACACCTCAACACGTATCCTTTTCTTTTTCGTTTTTGTGAGTTTTTATTTCATTTTTTGATTTTTGAGTTTGTTGCAATTTTCATTCCATTTTTGAGAAAAACCATAAAAAATAGAAAATATTGAAAAAGAAGGTTGAAAAATGCTTATGGAGAATAAAGAGGAAGTCGAGAGGGACCCGGTCCTTCGAAAAGGGTCGAAAAAGGTCGAGAAACGCATCGGAAACGGCCGAAACAAGAAGCGGGACGAGCTGCCGGCGGCCCGGACGGTGACCGGCTGGACCGCCGGCCAGGCCGCCGGCTGGGTAGCTGAGCTGCAGCATATTCGGCGGTCCAGGCGGCGACCGGCCAGGGCGCCGCCGGCCCTTCCTCCTCCTTTAAATCTATTTTTTTTTCTTTTCACCTTATTTTTATTCATTTTATGTTTTCCATTTTTATTTCTTAGAACAAACCCACTTTCTCACTCTAAAAACCTTGATTTTCTTCCTCTAATTACTCTCAAATCACTTAGAATTAAGCTAATTCCTTACATAGGTTCATTACCCATCCCAAGATCTACATTTTGAACCGAATAATTCATTTTTTCACCCACTTTAGCTCCAAAAACGAAAATTTGGTTCTTTTGGGTAGAGAGTTGAGTTTCTTCAAGTTTCTTCAAGAAGATGAGGTAATGTGCCCTATATCTTTACTCATATGAGTTTCTACTTGCAAGATATGGAGTGGTATGAGTATTTACTTCATCATTTTCATGAAATTAAGTAGAAATTCTTACCTCGGATTTTTCTTGATTATTGGAGAAACTTGTGGGTAAACCATGGAAATGAGCATGCATTGGCTTTTATTTATGCTTCTTTTATGCACTTAGGCATGTTTGATTTGAGCTTGAATGAAAATTTGCATGATTCATGAAATTTTGAGGGATATGCTTGCTCTTTATTGGGAAATTCATTTCTTGAGTGTTTTAAGGCTTGAAGAAAGCATGAATTTATGAATTCTTGATTTACAAAGTGAAATTCATGGTATTCTTTTTGTTCACTTAAAGTTTCATGTGAATATGCATTCATTTTCATGTGAATACTCATGAATGAGTTTGGAAGTGCTAAATGCTTTTGTTAAGAAAATATGAAATTCTTGCTTGTTTTGTTTAGGAAACTCATTTCTTAGGAAATATAAATGCTAAATGGAGAGTGATACTTGTGTGAAGTGTTGCTCACACCTTGACAAAGTTTGGATTATTCTCTCAAATCTCACTTTGCCTTGTTTGTGGTTTGTAGGAAAAAGAATTCTAAAGGGAAAGGAAATGCCACCATCACTTCTAAGGAATTGATTGCCTCTCTCTTCAAAAAGAGGAGAAATGATGCCTCTTCATCCTCACAAGTACCAAGAAGAGATCCAAAGACACCGGAAGCTCATGACATTCACTTGGAATCTTATGAAGAAAGAGCAAGATTTGCCGTTCTCATATCAAGAACCATTATACCAACTCAATTTCTATCTAAGGACACATTGGTGAAGTTAGGGCTTTATGATAACATCAAAGTCCTCTTTGACAATATAGGATGGGGAAGTATCCTAGAGGATACTCTTGAAGATAGGAGAACATATGAAAAGGTGGTTCTTGAATTTATGAGCACATTGGAAGATGAGAGCATCCATACTATGGAAAACATCAAATTTCAATTATTTGGAGAGCGTCATGAGTTGAGTTTGGAAGAGATAGATGACATCTTTGGAGTGCCACATGGAGGTGGTGTGTTGGTGGAAAGAGCTTTTGAGCATAGTTTTATGTGGAATAAACTTGCTCCAATCACCATGGAAGGTTTTAGAGTGGGATACTCAAAATCAAATGAGGTGAGAAATCCGGTCCTAAGAATGGTGTTGAAGATCCTTGCTCACACTATGGTGGCGCGGATGGAGAACACTTCGGTTCGAGTTGATGATCTCTTCATTATTCAAGCCATGCTAACCAAGAGGCGCATAAGCTTTTCTCACATTTTCCTTGCTTAAGTCATGAAGCAAGCAAAGACACCAAGTGGGAAGATTAACATAGGAGGAATGCTCACCCCTTTAGCTAAGAAAATCAATGATGATCGTAGTGGATATACTCCGATGAGAGGTTCATATTTGATTGATGTTGAGAAGCTAAGAAACATGAGGTTTCTTGTATCATCTAGGCCTCCCTTTTATTTCATTCAAGATGATGAAAGGACATTCCCTCTTCCAAATGCAATGAGCATGTTAATAACTGATCGCCATGATCGGGAGAATTGGCACTTGAATACCCCCACTCATAAATTCATCAAAGAGAATCATATTTTCAATTATGGAGAAGACGATGAATATACTATGGGGGTGAGGGAATGCCTTTTGCTCAAGAAGATGAAGAAATTAAAGACTCTACAAGGGGTGAACCAATGTCAATGGGTGAACCAATGTCAAGAGATGAGCCAAGTTCAATAAGAGAGCAAGTTCCAAGAGAAAGAGGGTATGAAGAGAGGTTTGGAGCCCTTGAGGGGAGGATGGCTAGCATGGAGCGTGGATTTAAATCCCTTGATGCACAAGTCTTTGTGATGAGACAAGAAGTAACTTCAATGCGAATTACTCAACTTGAGGAAGCACAAAGAGGTGAAAGGATGGAAAAACAAGCAAACTCGATAATGGTGTTATTGGAGAGTTTTTGGATGCACCAAGGCAATCAAGGGGTGACATGGCCCCTACTTCCTCCACCATAGCTTGGACCTTTGTGAGTGTAATTTAAATTTCTTATATATCTTTCCCGCCAAACTCATTTTAGAATTTATTTTCTAAGATAAGTTTGGGGGAGGGGGGTAGGATAAGAAATTTAAATTACTTACATTTTTATGTCCTTTCCATTACTTTACTAGTTATTTTATTATTTGCTTTACTTGGTTGGTAGTTTCATGACTTTGTGTATCTTTGGGTTAATCTTGTATGCTTGGTGGATTGATTGATTGAGAAGTTGTTGATTTGAGGATGTGGAAATATGTTGGGTTTTAGAGTGAAATGTGTCGTTTGGAGAATAAATGTGAAAGTTTGGTTTGTTTTAGTGTGTTTAGTATGTTTTCATGTTATATTTGTGTGTTTTTGTTAATTGGAAATAAGATTGGGGTTAAGGAAAGAATGTTGAATACTTGATGTTTGATTTTGGTGAGTTTGGGTGAAGGAGCATAGTTGATGAAAGTTCTTCTTTGTTTTGTTGGTTTTTGAATGTGAGTTTGAATGTGAAATTTTTTTAAAATTGAAGAGTTTTTGAATTGGAAAAAGGTTGAATGAATGTTTGCATGCTTGAGTGCGAAAGAACGTCTTCAATTGTTCAAGTGCATTTGGGTGAGATGCCAATGATTGATGTTAATAGGGTAATATTTTTGAAATTTCTCAAGTTTGAGTCAAGCATGATTAGGGTTATTTCACTTGAGTAGCTTGGAAGGATTGATTTTAGGCACTTAAGCTCTAGACAAAAAGCTTGAGAGGATTTTGAGCCTTAAAATATGCATTTTACATAGTGAATATCCTTCTTGAGAGATTGATCTTGCATTGCATATTCTTTACTAGAACTTGCCTTGATACTCTTGTTAGAAGTATTACATGTTTACATGATTAGGAGATGATCTTAGGCCATCATTGCATAGCCAAATTTCCCTAAACACTAACCTATCTTTCATTACCATTGTCGTCCCATTTTGAGCCTTGAATAGAACCTTTTCTTCTTGAACCGGACGATAGGGGGTGAAGGATGGTTAAGGGAATCTTGGTGAAAGTTGAAAATTCATGAAAAATGATGGGTGATGGTGAAGGGTCTTAAGATTTGCTTTGAATTGAATGAACACTCCTATGAGCTCAATGTTAGGAAAGAAAAGAATAAGAACGAAGTTCTTATTGAAAAAAAAAAAAAAACCGTAAGAACAAAGTTCTTACAAGAAAAAAGAGAAGAATAAGAGCATAAAGGAGTGTTTCTTTAAATGTTTGATAGAAGCTTGGATTCATGTGATAAGATGGGATTGGACAAGGTGGAAGATGAAGAAATTCATACTTAGAAAGGTGAAGAGAAGGGGTAAGGGTACTTGAATGAAAATTGAAGTCACTTAACCTAAAATTCCCTACCTTAACCAATGTCCCTACATTACAAGCTTAATAAAGACCTTTTTTATCTTAATTTGTGCATGCATTGTAGTATTGAGAACTTGAGTTGATAGGCAAGCTTATGGTTAAAGATGTGTATTGCATGATTTCAATGAGTGTTTACCATTTCCATATATTGAGGGATCGAGTGATACACATGTTCCTTGAGAGGTCTAGAGTTTAAGATGTTTGAGTGATTGAATTCTAAGTTAGGATAGTGGTTGATCTTATGAATGTTTGGTTTGACTAGAGAATTTTCTTGAACTAAAATGGTTTTTGAGGTTATATGAGGCATCGAGGAACTCAAAATGCACACTCCATACGTGTTAAGTGCTTTGATTGTTTGTTTCATTGTTCGGGACGAAGAATGGCTTAAGTTTGGGGGAGTGATTAACACGTATTTTATGTGCATGTTGAGTATATTTTGGATATATTTGAAGCTTGATTTGTATTTTTCAATGTTAGAAATGCTAGGGTTTCTTAACTCTTAGTATACTTTAGACTTTTCTCATTTTTCTCGGTTTTTGATCCATTTTCGTAAGAATTAGAAAGAGTATTCATGTGGATAAGGATTGAAGACTAGAAATGAGGAAGAATCGAGCTTAATTAGGGTGAAACCTAGGTTTGAAACGTGAAATTTAAATATATAGAGTTAAGGTTTCACTAGTTTGAATTCAATTATATTTTCCTCTTTCTCTCGAGTCTCTTTATACTTTTGCAGGAACAATGGATATCTCATTTGGGCAATTTGATCATTCCATGTTGAAGAGGGGTTCGTTAGGAGTCCATAGCAAAAAGCGGATCGAGAATCAGAGTTCGGACGAGGGAGAACGAGTGAAAACGGTGAAGCTGCGCAAAAGGACTGGACCGGTGGCGACCCGGACGGCGACCGGCTGGACCGCCGGCCAGGCCGCCGGCTGGTCGGCTGAGGGACAGACTTTCCGGCGACCCAGGCGGCGGTCGGCCAGGCCGCCGTCGCCCCTTCTCTTTAGTTTCTTGACCGAGTTAGTCATCTAACTCGGTCCAACTCGACCCAAAACTCACCTATTATGTATTTAAACCCAAAATCTTCCTATTTTGAGGGATCTTTTGCATATTTTAACATTTTTAGAACCCTAGAAACATTTCCTCTTTCCTTTTTATTATTTTGAAGATTGTTGAAGATTTATGTTGAAGATTTGAAGACTCATTCCACTATTCTCTTCCTTATTGAATTCTCTATCTTTTAAGCATGATTTCATTTACTGTTCTATGGTTTAATTCCTTCAATTATGTCTAGCTAAATTTTCTTTGGTTCCAATATATGAAAATATGATCTAGATTACTAGGTTTTTGGGTTTTGTTATTGGATTTACCTTCTAATTCATATGTCTTGTGATTTGGGGCTTGATTTTATTGCATGATTGATTGGCCATCATTGAGTGCATACAAGGTGTTTGGTTAAATGCTTAGGAGGCTTTAGTTCATAACACTTGGAATCAAATCACACCATACTAGTAATTCTTGTTAGTAGGAGCTTCTAGATAATTAATTGAGCTATTTGGAGTTAATTTATGCATCTTGAGACATAGCGGAGATAGATGTCATAGGTTAATCTACTAATATTGATTGCTTCGAGAGAAGAGTTGATGTTTACTATATATAGAACTCCCATATGAATTAGATTAAAATGGCTAATCCATGCAAATCCTAAACCTAGGCCTCTAGTGATTATTGGATTATTTGGAACCAAGCTTTTTAATATTGTTTGTTAACTCTTGATATTAGTTGTTTTCTAATTTGTTACTTACTTTATATTTTTCATTAGCTAGTCAAAAACACAAAAACATGTCACTCGCAAGCTTGAATAGTAGTTAGATAATTAGATTACTACTTGAAACTCATTCGCCATTGCATTCCCTGTGGATTCGACTCGATTATACTATAATCGATTATTATTGCTCTCTACCCTCACCCCTAAAGTGAGGGCGGACCAATTAGCTTAATTCTAAGTGATTTGAGAGTAATTAGAGGAAGAAAATCTAGGTTTCTAGAGTGAGAAAGTGGGTTTGTTCTAAGAAATAAAAATGAAAAACATATAATGAATGAAAGTGAGGTGAAAAATCACAAAAATAGATTTAAAGGGGGGGGGGAGGGCCGGCGGCCTGGCCAGTCGCCGCCTGGACCACCGAAGATGCTGCAACTCAGCCACCCAGCCGGCGTTCCAGCCGGTCGCCGTCCGGGTCGCCGGCAGCTCGCCCCGCTTCTTGTTTCGGCCGTTTCTGATGCGTTTCTCGACCTTTTTCGACCCTTTTTGAAGCACCGGGTCCGTCTTGACTTCCACTTGATTCTCCATAAGTATTTTTCAACCTTCTTTTTCAACATTTTCTATTTTTCATGATTTTTCTCAAAAATGGAATGAAAATTGTAACAAACTCAAAAATCAAAAAATGAAATAAAAACTCACAAAAACAAAAAAGAAAAGGATACGTGTTGAGGTGCCTCTCAACTAGCACTTTGTTTAACGTCGTTAGCTCGACATAGTCTCCAAGATCAAGCATCATTAAGAAGAATGGTCGACTCCTCCTTAAACTTCTTCGAATTGAAATAGAGCTTAAGTCGATGTCCATTAACAACGAAGGTAGAACCATCATTCTTGAGAAGTTTGAATGTGTCATTCTTGAAACTCTTACTCACAATGTAAGGACCGGTCCACCTTGATTTGAGTTTTCCGGGGAAAAGACGAAGACGAGAGTTAAAGAGAAGAACCTCGTCACCCGGAATGATCCTGCTCGAATCTCCAAATCATGAAACTTCTTGGTTCTTTCCTTGTAAATCCAAGAATTTTCATAAGCCTCGTTTCTCCATTCCTCTAACTCCACAAGATGGTTTTTCCTATTCAATCCGGCCTCCTTAAACTCAAGATTAATCTTCTTTAAAGCCCAAAAAGCCTTGTGTTCAATCTCCAAAGGTAAGTGACAAGACTTTCCGAACACAAGTTGATACGGAGACATACCAATGGGGGTTTTATAGGCGGTTCGATAGACCCACAAAACATCATCAAGTTTCTTAGCCCAATCCTTCCGAGTAGTGATTGTCTTCTCCAAGATTTGCTTGATCTCCCGGTTTGGAAGCTCGGCTTGACCATTGGCTTGAGGATAGTATGGAGATGTAATCTTGTGCTTCACTCCATATTTAGCAAGAACACTTCCCAACCACTTATTATTAAAGTGAGACCCCCCATCACTAAGCAATGCCCTTGGAGTTCCAAACCGAGTTAATATGTTCTTCTTCAAAAACTTGATCACAACCTTGGAATCACTAGTCGAAGTTGGAATGGCTTCGACCCATCTTGAAACATACTCAATGGCAAGAAGAATATAAGAAAAACCACAAGAATTAGGGAATGGTCCCATGAAGTCTATCCCCCAAACATCAAACAATTCAACCTCAACCATGATGTTTTGAGGCATCTCATCCCTTTTTGTGATATTTCCCATCCGTTGACACCTATCACAATTCTTCACAAATGATTGGCAATCCCTAAAAATCGAAGGCCAATAGAATCCACTTTGAAAAACCTTCCAAGCCGTACGATTTGCCCCAAAATGACCCCCATTTGGTCCCTCATGACAATCTTCAATAATCTTGAGCCATTCACCATCCATAACACATCTTCTAATAAGACCATCGGCACATCTTCTCCACAAATATGGATCTTGCCAATAATAGTGTAGGTCTCGATATATAGTTATTGGTGTATAGGGGGGGGGGGAATACACCAATTAGCCAACAGTTTTGATTTTTCAAAACAGATTGATCTTACTGAGTCGTCACTACAATATATCAGAGCAGTTTAGTTTTTCCAGCTCAAACAGTGAACTGCTGAGCTTGCAAAACTAATCTGCGTGCCGAAGTTTGGTGGAAAGGTTGGCTAACAGGTTTCAAAACAGTTTTCAAAACAGTTTTCAAAGGAAACTTTAGTTCAGATAAGTGTTCATGCAAGACAGGTTACAGAGGTGCAGGTTGTGAACATGCAAACTGTGTAAATGAATAAGTAAATAGCAAGAGAGACACTAGGAGTTTTTATCGTGGTTCGCAGTAAATAGCTCCTACGTCCACGCCAGATTCCGTCGAATCTGTAATCCCTTAACTTGAGATTTTTCGCTCCTTTTAACACTGGTGGAGGTCCAGTCCAAATTCAAGTCTTTCTCTTAGACTGAATCTAGCACGATTCTTGAGTCGTGTCATGTCTCTTCTTACTTACATACAAACTTTTCATGCAATCTTACTAACACTAAATGACTAGTGCTACTATCCAAACTAGAAAGCTGTGAGTAGCTATCGTCGTAAGGAATACAACTCAATCAACTACACTAGTTTTTCAACTTTGACGGTAGTGAGAGTGTGTGCGATGTGTTTAAGTAAGACAGATTCCAGAAAGATTAGAAATCTACAATGATCAACACTTGGGAAAGCTCTAGTAATTTCGAGTGTTGATTGAATGAATTTCAGCTTGAGATTTCTGCAGAGTTTTGGCTTGTAATTTGAGTTTCCCGTACTTCAATCTGGAATGAGTTGAGGTATTTATAGAGAAGCATTTGAAATAGAGCCGTTGGAAGTGTGTCAGGATTTGCAGTACCGTACACTGACACAATTCTTGTCGTTGGGTGAGAACAGGTTTCTCAACCACAGCTCAGGTTGATCTTCACAGGTCGAGCTTCCTATACCTCAAACTGTCTTCAGTCTTCTGTAACCTTCGTGTGAAATCTTCGAGTATGGTAAGAGCAGGTTACATAGACAATTTGCTTAATGGAACAGTATGATAGATTGGGTGGTTTAGGTACCAGGTTGCACTTCCAACCTTGACCTTTACATGAGCAACCTGTCCGAGTAAAGCTTGACTGATCCAAACACGGAGACCAGCCTGTTCCACTTAAAATCTATATCTAAGTGTGGTTTCTAATAGCATTATCAAAACTCAGTTTCAAAGGGTTCCCAACAAATAGAACTTCACATCTCTAAGGAACTTGGCCTTTTGATAATCCGAGAGATTTGGTGGCAATTCTCGAAGCACAAGATAATTAGCAAAATCGGAAAACCAAGAATCCTTGCATTTCAAGACCATGATTCTCTTATCCAGAAAACACTCATTGATATTCAATCTCAAGTCTTCACCTTCAACCGGATTTTCAAGCCTTGACATGTGATCGGCTAGCACATTATCAACTCCTCTTCTATCACGAATTTCCATGTCGAATTCTTGTAGAAAGAGAATCCAACGAATCAAATGAGGCTTTGCATCTTTCTTTGCCATGAGATGTCGTATAGCCATATGATCCGAATAAACAATGGTGTGATTCCCAACAAGATATGACCGGAATTTGTTAAAGGCAAAAATGATTGCCAAGAATTCCCTCTCAGTTGTTGTGTAGTTCCTTTGAGCACCATCCAAGGTTCTACTAGCGTAATGAATGACTCGAAATACTTTGTCTCTCATTTGCCCCAAAACCACTCCTAAAGCATAATCACTTGCATCACACTTCAATATGAAGGATTCACTCCAATTGGGCTTGATTAGAATAGGAGTAGAGATGAGGCTTTCTTCAATGTCTCAAAAGCTTTCAAACATTCTTCATCAAAGACAAACTTCACATCTTTTTGCAAGAGATCACAAAGTGGCTTTGTGATCTTTGAAAAATCCTTAATGAATCTTCTATAGAACCCCGCGTGACCAAGGAAACTTCAGATTGATTTCACATTTGTAAGGGGTGGAAGCTTCTCTATAGCAACAATCTTGGCTCTATCAACTTCCAAACCATCTCAAGAAACTTTGTGCCCAAGCACAATTCCATCTCTAACCATGAAGTGGCACTTCTCCCAATTCAAGACAAGAGAGGTGTCCTTACACCTTTGCAACACCTTTGTGAGATTATCCAAACAAGAATCAAAGCTCTTCCCGAAAACCGAGAAGTCATCCATGAATACCTCCATAATATTTTCAATCAAACCTCCAAAGATAGACATCATGCACCTTTGGAAAGTGGCCGGAGCATTACATAATCCGAAAGACATCCTCCTATAAGCAAATACTCCGTAAGGGCATGTAAAGGCCGTCTTGTGTTGATCCTCCGGGGCTATGGCAATTTGATTATATCCCGAATACCCATCAAGAAAGCAATAGTACTCATAGCCCGCCAAACGATCCAACATTTGATCTATAAAGGGCAAAGGAAAATGATCTTTCCTTGTAGCCAAATTCAAAGCCCTATAATAGATACATACTCGATATCCGGTGGCAACCCTTGTAGCAATAGTCTCATCATTCTCATTCTTGACCACTGTCATCCCCCCTTTCTTCGGAACAACTTGGGTAGGACTCACTCATTCACTATCCGAAATGGCGTAAATTATTCCCGCATCTAGTAACTTCAACACCTCTTTTCTCACCACTTCTTGCAAGACCGGATTCAACCTCCTTTGAGGTTGAACCTTAGGACAAATACCCTTGATATCTTCAATAGACCAACCAATAACATCCTTAAATTCCCTAAGGACACACAACAACTTATCCAATTCGGACTCTGACAAGTGTTGTGACACTATAACAGGAAAAGAGTCATTATCACCAAGGAAGGCGTACCTTAGGTGATCGGGAAGAGGTTTCAACTCTTGAGAAGTGTTTGAAGAAGATTCCACTTTAGTTGAACTCCCACTCTCTCCCGGTTGGTTGATATCAAGGTAATGAACCTCATCCTTCAATGATCCTTGACTTGCTTCCAAATAAGCAATAGACTCCAACAAATCATCACAAGCATCATCCAAATCGGAATAAGAATAGAAAGAATTAGCGATGATTTCTTCCGTGAGATCCTTTGCCATAGATGTAGGCAAGGTGGTGATTGAATTGCATTCCTCATAGGTTGAGTCATCTCCTCACTT
The DNA here is from genome assembly GCA_001642375.2 of Mentha longifolia. Taxonomy (NCBI): domain Eukaryota; kingdom Viridiplantae; phylum Streptophyta; class Magnoliopsida; order Lamiales; family Lamiaceae; genus Mentha; species Mentha longifolia. Next base: position 12,607,405 of record CM038120.1, on the reverse strand, counting down.
CATAGCATCAAAGATTGAAAGAGTAAAGGTCTCTTCATTAACTCTAAACGTGAGATTCCCGTCTTGCACATCAATAAGAGCTATTTCGGTTGCTAGGAAAGGACGCCCAAGAATGAGGGGCATATCCTTGTCTTCCAGCATATCTAAGATAACGAAGTCCGCGGGAAAGATGATCTCTTCAACTTTCACTAATACATCTTCAACCACTCATTGAGCATAAGATATGGAACGATTGGACATTTGAAGACAAATAGAAGTAGGTTTGATCTCTCCAATACCCAATCTTCTAAAAATAGACAATGACATCAAATTGATGCTAGCTCCAAGGTCACATAAGACATTCCCAAACTTTTCCCTCCAATCACACATGCTATCGTGAAGCTTCCGGATCCTTCTTTTTCGAAGGCATTTTCCTTTGAATCACCGCACTAACCTCCTCCGTTAGGCTAATTGTTTCAAATGAACCAAACTTTCTCTTGTTAGTAACGGCATCCTTCAAGAACTTCACATATCCAGGCATATCTCGAAGTGCATCAAGCAAGGGAATGTTGATTTGTAATTTGTTGAATATCTCCAAGAATCTCATCAACTTTTCGTCAACCTTATGCTTTGCTAGACGATGAGGAAATGGAGCCTTTGTAATAACATCCTTGGTAGGGAGAAGAGCCTCTACTAACACTGTCTTAGGAGCTTCTCCTTGCACTTCTTTTCTTGAATTCTCTTCATTGGTTGGAGATTCTTCATAAGGTATGTCTTCAACAAAAACTTCCTCTTTTCCACTTCCAGATGTAGCATGATTTTCATAGGCTCTTCCACTCCTAAGTGTGATAGCATTGCGTTGGTCCTTTGGGTTTACCTCCGTATTACTTGAAAACTTTCCCGGAGTATGTTGAGTGGTGGCTTGGTTAGCCATTTGACTTATTTGGCCTTCCATCATATTCACTTGCTTTGTCAAAGAAGTGAGAGAATTCTCCAATGTACTCACCTTTTGTCCGGTTTGTGTGATAAACGAGCTTTGTTGATTTGCCATTTGTTGGACAAGTTGCTCAATAGAAGAAGATGTTTTCTTCTGTTCTTCAATAACTCCTTGAAAAACGAAGAATCCGGGAGGTGGCACTTGAGCATTGTTAGGATTTCCGTAGGAGAGGTTAGGATGATTCTGGTTGTTTGGATTATAGGCTTGATAGCCTCCTTGATAACCGTAAGAATTGCCTCCTTATGGCCTTCCTTGGAATCCTCCTTGTTGTCCTTTGAAACCTCCTTTGTTGAAATTTTCATATTGTCTTTGGTTCACAAAATTCAAATCTTCACTTCCACTAGGCTCCAAGTTCTCTTGATATTGATGAACACTTTGAACTTGAGCTTGAGATTGAGCTTTCCTCTCTTCTTCATATTGCTTCTTCATATTAGCAACTTCCATGGCCAATGCATCGAACTTCTCATCATCAATAAAAGCAACCTTCCTAGAAGGGGCCCTCTCCATTGGCCATTGATAGCTATTGGCGGCCATCTCTTCAATAATCCTCAAGGCTTCCTTGGCATTTCGATTCACTAGAAATCCTCCGGAAGTAGCATCCACGATGTTTCTTGTGTGTGGTGTGAGACCACTATAAAAAGTGGTAATTTGTTGACCTTCCGTGAAGCCATGTTGTGGATATTTTCTCAAAAGCTCTCTATACCTCTCGTCACCTTATTGAGAGAAATGTGAAATATTGGAAATAAGCCTTTGTGCTTTTGATGGTGGGAAGTATTTAGAGAGGAAGGCCTTGCATAGATCATCCCATGTATGAATGTTAGCTTTGTTTAGTCCTTTATACCAATCCTTGGCCCGGTCCCGTAGAGAAAACCTGAACATCCTCATGTGAATAACATCATTTGAAACTCCATTAAGCTTGATAGTATCGCAAATATCAAGGAACATACCAAGGTGGGCGTTCGGATCCTCTATAGGACTTCCACCGAATTGCTCACTCTTCACCATTTGGATGAGTCCGGATTTGAGCTCAAAATTATTGGCGTTAATCGTCCCCCATTCTCCTCCTTGAAATTGTTCCGTTGGAGATTGGAACATATGGTTGAGAGGAGCTAGTTGAGCCTCATTTGCCCTTCTTTCTTGCTCATCCTTCCATGCTCTAAACTCTTCTATTTATCTAATAAGAGCTTCCATTGCTTGATTGTTAGCCATTTCTTTATCTTCCATAGAATTCCTTCTTCTATGCCTTCTTTCAAAATTCAAGATCAAAGGTTGAACGAGTCTTCCTTTGGACCTTGTGTGCATAAACCTACAAAATAAAAATTAAAAGAAACAATGCTTGAATTAGTAACTTAATAACCAAATCGACTATTGAAACTCAAACTAAGCATTCCCCGGCAACGACGCCAAAAATTGATCTGCCCTCACTTTAGGGGTGAGGGAGAATGCAATGATAATCGATTATAGTATAATTGAGTCAAATCCTCAAGGAATGCTAGGTTGTTTAAGATTCAAGTAGTAATTTAATTATCTAACTACTATTCAAGCTTACGAGTGACATGTTTTTGTGTTTTTGATTAACTAATGAGAAATATAAAGTAAGTAACAAACTAGGTAACAACTAATAGCAAAAGTTAACAATATGTAAATTAATTATCTCCAAAGAGCTCAATTAATTATCTAGAAGCTCCTACTAGCAAGAATTACTAATATGGTGTGATTTGATGCCAAGTGTGATGAATTAAAGCCTCCTAAGCATTTAACCAAATACCTTATATGCACTCAATGATGGCCAATCAATCATGCAATAAAATTAAGTCCCAAACCACAAGACATATGAATTAGAAGGTAAATCCAACAACAAAATCCAAAAACCTAGTGATCTAGATCATATCTTCATATATTGGAACCAAAGGGAAATTTAGCTAGACATAATTGAAGGAATTAAACCATAGAAAATAGAAGAAATCATGATCAAAAGATAGAGAATTCAATAAGAAAGAGAATGGTGGAAGGATCTTCAAATCTTCAACATAAATCTTCAACAATCTTCAAAATACTAAAAAGGAAATAGGGGAATGTTTCTAGGGTTATAAGGATGTTAAAATATGTAAAAGATCACAAAATAGGAAGATTTTAGGATTAAATACACATTAGGTGAGTTTTGGGTCGAGCTGGACCGAGTTAGACGACTAACTCAGTCAAAATACTAAAGAAAAGGGGCGACGGCGTCCTGGCCGACCGCCGTCTGGGTCGCCGGAAACTCTGCAGCTCAGCCGGTCGCCGTCATGGTCGCCACCGGTCCGGTTCTTTTGGGTAGCTTCACCGTTTTCGCTCGTTCTCCCTCGTCCGAACTCCGATTCTCGATCTGCTTTTTGCTATGGACTCCTAACGACCCCTCTTTGAAATGGAATGATCAAATTGACCAAATGAGTTCTCCATTGTTCCTGCAAAAAGCATAAAGAGACTCGAGAGAACGAGAAAAACATAATTGAATTCAAACTAATGAAACCCTAACTCTATAGATTTAAATTCAACATTTCAAACCTAGGTTTCACCCTAATTAAGCTCGATTCTTCCTCGTTTCTAGTCTTCGATCCTTATCCACATGAATACTCTTTCCAATTCTTACAAAAATGGATCGAAAACCGAAAAGAAATGAGAAAAGTAAAAAAAGTATGCTACAAGTTAAGAAACCCTAGCATTTCTAACATTTAAGCACATAAATCGAGACTCAAACACATTCAAACACACTCAACATGCACATAAAATACGTGTTAATCAGGAACAAAATGTAGTAAGAAATTGGGAAACAAATAAAAGAACAGATATTGATATGTTTGCATATTTAGAAACAACTCTAGGACCAATTGCCTTAGGATATGGCAAAGTAAAAAGAATCAAGCTCCTGAACAAATTAATCAAATAAAATCTTTAGGAGAAAATCCTTACAATTTCACAAGTCAAATTAGAATATTATTATTAGGAGTTGATCCTACAAAAGAAAATACATTTATACAAGATACTGCAATTAGAAATTTAGAACAATTAAACATTTCGCATTTTAAATATATTAGAGAATTTAGTACATATTTCACTAGAATAATATCACAAACAGGAAGAGCCATGGAAGATGAATTATGTGATAAATATTTTATAAAATTACCAGGAGATTTAGGAAAAGGTCTCCATGAAGAATGGAAAAAACTGGATCCAAAACCTATAAATTTAGGAATAGGACCAAGAGTGTCTTTTGTTTTTCATAAATTAGAAGAAAAATGTAAAGAAGTTGTAATGCAATAACAAATTAAAAGTCAAGCATGGGCTTTTTGTAAAACAACAATTTATACACCCCAAGCATATGGATATTATGAAAAACCTAAAAAATATAAAAACATTAGAAAAAGTACTAGTTTTGATAGAAATAAAAATTATGATAAAAATAAATATGTTAGAAAACCACAAAACAGAAATTGTAAATGTTTTATTTGTGGAGATCCAAGACATTTAGCAAATAGATGTCCTGATAAAAATAAAGATAGTAGAAACAGAGAAAGAAGTAATTTAGTTGAACAAATAGGAGATTTTGAAATAAAAGAAATTAAAACTGATTCAGATAATAATTCAGTATATAGTATATACAGTGAAGAAGAAAAATCACAAATAATTTACACATGTATGAATACAGAAATAGAGTGTCAGCATGATTGGATAAGATTTAAAGGAAATAATCATGTTAGCTGTTTTATTTGTAAATTATTCCCAGCTATTGATAAAAGATATCAATGTAATAATTGCTTTAGAGAAATATGCTTTCTATGTATACATGAAAATTTTAAAATTAATACCGAACTAGAAGGAAGAACATCAAATATATTAGAACAAGATAAAAATTTAAATTTTTATAAAGAAAGAATAGATAAACATGAGTTAGCTATTAAACTCCTAGAGCAGCAAATACAACAATTAGAATTTAAGTATAATTTATTAGAAGAAAAAATTAATAAAGGAAAAAATATACTTATAACATAAATTGAATGTAGTAAAATGTCACAACAATTAGAAGAAAAACATGAAGTTATTTCTATGAATAATAAAAGTCTTGAAAGTATTAATAAGGGAACTCCAAATTTAATAACTTTACATTGTAGAGTTTGGGTAGATCAAAATACTTATATACCACTAGCAGCCACACTTGATACTGGAAGCACTAAAAGTTTAATAGGACATAGTCTAATCCCAGAAAAATATCATAACAAATTAACTTATAATATACAAACAAGAACAGTTAAAAATAGAATAATGACAATTACACACGAAGTCAAATCACTAGGAATTTAATTCTTAGATTTTGCAGGAAATTTTGGTTATAAATATGAATTACCACAAGTTATTATTAATCCACAATCCGTAAAATCAGAAGATTTTTTGTTAGGATTAAACTTTATTATAAGTTTACATGGATCAATTACAATAGCGCAAAACCAAATTACTCTTAGTAAACAGGTTTATAATTTTCCCACAAATAGATATAGTCACACATATGAGTTCGCTTGAAAGCGTGGTGGAACTGGTGAATTAGATTTCTTTAAACAATCTCAAAACCACAGGATAAATCAAATAGAAAATGAAACAATGTCTTATTTAGGAAATTTTTTAGGTCACGAATTAGAAAAGGGACCAAATATTACAAATAGCATAAACTACCCTATAATTCAGAAACTTGAAAAAATAGGATTAATAGGCGAAGATATCACTAAAACAAAAATAAATTATCTAATAAAACAAAAAATTAAGAATCATGATATAAGATTATTACAACAAATATAGAATACTCTCCTCTTGATAGAGAAGAATTCAAAAAATAAATTCCAGAAATGTTAGAACAAAAATTAATTAGAAGATCAGAAAGTCCACACAGAACAACAGCCTTTATAGTTAGAAATCATTCAGAAATTAAAAGAGGAAAAGCAAGAATAGTTTATAATTATAAAAGATTAAAAATGATAACACAATTGATGATGGTTACAATATTCCAAATAAAGATGGATTAATTAGTTTAATCCAAAATAAAAAGATTTTTAGTAAGTTTGACCTAAAATCAGGATATAATCAAATACAATTAGAAGAATGGTTTAAACTATGGACAACTTTTAACTGTCCAAAAGGACATTTTGAATGGAATGTTTTAAGTTTTGGCTTAAAAAATGCTCCATCAGTTTTCCAAAGATTTATGGACTCTATCTTTCTAAAATATGAATTCTGCTTAGTTTATATAGATGATATTCTTGTAGCAAGTAATAACATTAAAGAACATGAATACCATTTAGAAATTATTTTTAAAGAGATAGAAAAACAAGGTATTGTAATAAGTAAAAGAAAAATGGAACTATTTAAAAGAAAAATATCCTTCTTAGGATTAAAAATTGGAGATGGAAAAATTGAATTGCAACCACATAATGCAGAAAAATTATTAAATTTTCCAGATAAACTAGAAGGTTTAAAGCAAATCCAAGCATTTTTAGGATTGCTAAATTACGCTAGAAAATTTATACCAAATCTTAGTAAGCTTGCAGGACCATTATACAACAAAACTACTAAAAATGGTCAAAGAAATTTTAATAAAGAAGACATTAATTTAGTTAAAAAAATAAAAGAAGCAGCAAAAATAATTAAACCACTAGAATTACCTCTGGTAACAGATTATATTATTATAGAATGTGATGGCTCCAAAGAAGGATGGGGAGCTGTTATGTTGTGTAAGAAAAATAAATACTGCCCTAAAAATGAAGAAAGAATTGTTGCGTATAGCAGTGGAAAAATTTTGGAAAAATTGGAAGTAATTGGACTTCCTTAGATCTTGAAATACAAGCATTAATAAATTCATTAGAAAAATTCAAGATTTATTTAAATAATGAATTTACAGTAAGGACAGACTGTGAAGCAATTGTAAAATTTCTAAAAAATGATAATAGTAGAAAAATAAATAGGACAAGATGGGTAAATTTACAAAACTTAATTCAAGGAAAAGGATACACAATAAATTTTGAACACATCAAGGGAAAAGATAATAATCTTGTTGATTTACTTTCTCGTAATATTTTTAAATATTTGAATTCAGGTCATGAATAATAAGAAAATCATCAGACCAAAAGGAAAGGAGAAAGTCCCTACAGAAAAAAATTCTATAGATATTTCCCCGATGATGACGTCAAGTTCAGAAGGTAGCCCGGAATTTGTAAAATTGGGACATACTTCGATTACGTCTCCCGGTTCTAAATTTACACAGATGGGAAGTGGTTCTCAAAGTACTCCCAGTTCTAAATTTATACAGATGAGAAATTTTTCTCAAACTTCTCCTATTTCCAAAAATTCAAAAAAGGGAGAAAAAAATTTACAAACAAATTTCCAATTTGGGTTTGTTATGCTTTCTGCTTTTACAGATCAAAATAAAAAGTTCAAACCACACACTGGAATCGAGGTGAACCCTCAACAACAGTGTTTGCTTGACAATATGTGGCATATTCAAACCTTTCCAAATGCCACCTCTTTCAAGGTTCAAATTCTTAATGCCCTTAGTTTTTACTTTTCAGATTTAAAGGCAGAAAAGAATATTATCGCAAAAAGAAAATTTTCTCATTATGTTATTTATAGGGGTACAAAAGTAGGCCTTTTTCATAATTATGATATGGTGAGAAAATTTATTATTTGCCCAAACCCTATTTTTAAAGGATATTATACCTTTAAAGAAGCATTAGATAATGCTAGAGAAGCTTTAGGGATAAATTTTTTCATTGAACCAGAAGAAGTTAAAAGTTTTTCACAAATTGTAGAAGAAAACCCGAGTGGGGTCATTTCAGCTCAAGCAGAGATGATACATAAGTTAGAGAAACAAATCTCTGATTTACAAAACCAACTTTCTCTCTCTAATTCAAAAATTTAAGAGAATGTTGAGGCCCTAAGTTTTAAAGATCAGACAATTTATACAATGGAAAAAGGAATTTTGAATCTTAATGGTCAGATTTTTTCTCTGAACACTGAGATTAAAAATTTAAAAGATAAAGAAGATCCGTTCCCTCAAAGAAAATTTGAAAACTTCAAGGCAAGAATACTTGATCTCCCTTATCAAGAAGTCTTAAAACCACTATTTGATAGAATTCCTGAGTTAGATCAAATAATTTTAACAAAAGCCTCAGAAGGAATGATAAAAGATTTGGAAAATCTTCAAAAAGAAATAATAAAAATTATTTTTGAAGAAACTAGAGTCGAAGGAGTAAAGGTTATTCAAAAATCAAATTTTTTCTGTGATCCTCAAGAAGTTCTAAAAATGCCAGATGGAAGAATCTCATGCCTCTTCAAACTCCAAATTGACTTAAATTTAAGCAACATGAGCTGTGAAAATATTTTAAAACTTTATCACAATGGCATGGTGGATTATTTTGAGTTTCACCTCGAAGAAGAAGGCTCAAAAATTGAAGAAATTCTGGAAAAATTCGGAGAAAAATTCTTGCTTATTGGAGGAAACATGGCATCAAAGTCCCTCAAGGCAAGGTCTTCTGTAAAATCCAATCCTCTTTTCCACAAGTTATCAATGGTTCTTACGTGCCAGCAAGAAAGAGGATATTTATGGAAGAAAAAGACCTTCTAAGAAATAAAGATTCCACCACAACATTTGATTTCAAAGAAGTTGAAAATTCCGAAATGTACAAGTACTATTAGCAAAATATGGGTTTCGAAGTATATTTTTGGACCCATTATAAACTCCTTGGAGAAGGACATTTCACCTAGATTTTTGGGACATAAAATTGGAAGATGCTTTTACCATTCAGTGGTGAAGGTGAAAAATTAGAAGACGACGAACACATCATCAATACTGACGAAGGGTTTGGACATCAAGACAGTAATACAGACTATGATGAAGAAATTCTAGAAACTCACAGAGATTTCTAGAAGATAATGACGAATGTAGTGACGAAAAAAAAAATAAAAAATTATCGTTACTAACATCTTTGTCAAAAAGTTTTTTACTTTTTGAATTTTTGGCCACGAGTATTGTAACATTATTGTAGCTTAGCCTTCTTAGTCTTCTTTGTTCTCATTTTACTTTTTTAGACTAGCCTTTAATTTTTTTTCTTTGTCGGTCAAATGTAAATTAGTGTCAACTAGAAATAGTTAGTCAATTAAAAATAGTTAGAAATAGTTTCTTTTGTTTTCCTATATAAAGAGCTTAGCTCTCATTGTAACAAACACACAACCACACACCTACACATACGATTCAATGAAAATAATGTGTTTCTAATTCTCATCCTTCTGTATCCCAACCAAAAAAAAATAAATAAATAAATAAAATCCTCCGCTGTGTATACTTCCGTCTCTGATCAACCTGGATTGCTGCCCTAATTTTGGAAGCTCTCCTGTCATAAGATCATTTTCTTCTTCTTTCTTTTATTTTTGTGGATTAACGTGTATCTCCAAAAAAACAGGCCATACCCCCTTTATATATATATATATGAAATCTTTTTATACTCGTACCAAGTTATTAATTATAATATTTGGTTTGTTAATAGTTTAAAGAAGGTTCTAATGGAGGAAACTATTGAGGGGCTGGTAGTGAAGCTCTTGCCAAAGACAAAATAGCGACTAGCCTCCTTCATTGACTACTTTTAATTGGAGGCTATATATACATATATATATATATATGCAAACTAATATATGTATTTTTTTAAAAGTTAATCTCATTCCACATCATATTTTATCATTATTAATTTATAAATAACTAGAAAGGTGAATTCAATATAATCATAATGTGATGATCAAAGCACACCAATTAATTAACTCAATTCTTTGGAATTCACTATTGTTTTCAAGGCTGAGCATCTCCTCTCTCTCTCTCACATGTAATTAACATATGTATAGTGCGTGTTTGTGTGAAACCGACCATGGTGGCCATCTCCAATTCTTGTTGTTGGTTGACTTGGGTCAATTAGTTGAAGTTTAGAAACATGGAGCCTTAAAATATAATATTTTGGAGGCTTAATTAATAAGCATAGAAAAAACATTAGGAAAGACTAATTTCTTTGAGTCAATTTTGGAGTTTTCCCTTTTTTGTCAGTTACTTCGAGAACTAAGGCGTATATTTACTTCTGATTTGTATATATAGTATATAGTATTAGTAGTACATTTTGTACGTTAATGTAAATTATTTAATTATCATGTGTACAACAATGATATAGACACTAGACATGCATGCATTTTCGTCAAGTTGTATACGACGTACGTACTACGAATTCGAATTATGACATCATTGATATTGTAATATTTATAAAACTTTATCATGAACTTTGTACCTTAATGGCTTATGTTTAATGATCATGTCGAATTTGCAATTATACCCAAATATCGCGATATCAATTGATCAAACTATTAGGGGTGTTTGGCTAAGCTTATTTGAAAGAGCCTCTTTAAGCACTAACAACTTATAAGCTGTAAAATAAGTTGTGGTGAGAGAGCTATTTCTAGGAGCTTATAAGCTCTTATAGCTTATTTTTTGAGCTTATAAGCACTTAAGGAGCTTATTTTGTCAAACACATTTCAAAGCTTAAAGCTCTTAAAGTAGCTTATAAGCTTAGCCAAACACCCTCTAAAAGAGTGTTCTATTTGATGAAAAATTATCATGAGAAAATGAGGGAAAAGAGAACAATCACACTTTAAATTTTTTCTTATTTCTCACATTTTGCCACCTTCTACTCTTTTTTCCCCTTCCTTTTCACTCCAATGGAAAGATAATATTTTCACTCCATGTTGGTGGGATAATATTTTCCATTGAAGAAAGAGTAAAATTCTTCATCATAGACAAGGAGGTGGAAAAATGTAAGAAATAAGGAGAAATTAAAATGGTGATTGTTCTATTTTCCCTCCTTTTCTCGTGATAATTTTCCATTAAGGTTGTGTTCTCTATGGTGGAAAATTTTCAATGAAAAAGAGAGCAATCACCCTTTAAATTTTTCCTTATTTCCCACCTTTTCCCACCTTTTTCTCTATATGAACAATTTTACTCTATGTTGGTGGGATAATATTTTCACTCCATTGGAGTGCAAATGAAGGGAAGAAAGATAAGAAAATGAGAAAATGTGGGAAATAAGGAGAAATTTAAAAAGTGATTCCTTTCTTTTCTCATGAAAATTTTCCACCATAAAGAACACACTCTAAAGAGAACACACCCTAAAGAAATTAATTAAGAGGCACGATTAAACATAATTAGTCAAGATCTGTTTCTCCTAACAAATATATAATTACAAAATTATACTAATAAACAATCAATCATATCAATATACTCCGTAACAATCAATAATAACTTCTACCAATAAATATTTAATGAGCACATGTTGTTGTGATACGTTTAAATTATGTGCAAGATTTTAACAACCAATAATTTGAAAATGAAATCATGTATCAAATTCTATAAGTAATACTATTTTCGTCCTGTCTGAATATGCTCATTTTATAGTTTAAAAGATTCATTTTAAATAAAAATGGTAACTTTATATATATATATATATATATATATATATATTATTTTGCATTCGGGAATTCAAAAGAATTGGTACAACTTAATTGATGATTGATTTTCTCTTTTGTTCATCATCGTACTTTAAAATGATAATATAATTGTAACTTTCTATTTTTGACATCTTAATGTACATATAACGCTCATTCCATGTGAGCTGTCAAAATGTTAATATATTGATTAATTATGTATGAAGTAAAATAAAACATTTTAATATGCAAATCTTATAACGAGGTCTGTCCATGAAACGCTATTTCAATTCGATAGATTATTCAAATTTAACATACATTATTTTTTTTCATTTTTTTTTTAATTATGAGAGAGGAGGGGACCAGAGAACTTATTCATTAATCAGTACCCAGTCCATTTTTCCAAATGTGTATTTTATTTTTATTTATTTATTTATTATTATTATTATTATTATTATTATTATTATTATTAAAAGTATTTCTCTTGGCTTGGAAATTTGGAGCGTCTTAATTTTATTTCAATATATTTCTTGAATAAGACACAATTTGTACACTTTCACATACTAAGATTTTTGGACAGTGACCTATTCAAATCTTTAAGAGATTAATCGTATTCAGTTAGTTGATAAAATTGGTTAATGTTCTTATCTTGATTGTAAATTAATAAATACATATGATTTGTCTCCCAATTGCAAAACCTATAATCATGTCATAATTAATTTGTTCGTCGTCAGGTGCAAAATGCCAATTAGAAATTCCAACATGTCAATCAAGAAAAATTGCAAATTTGGGCATGTGATGTGCACCCCATTATTATGTACAAATCACTATAGATACTAATATCCAGATTTGGGACTCACACACACACTATAAATTTAATTTTTTAAAAAATAAATAAAGATTTTGGGACACACACACACAGAGAAATCTCGAAGCACCAATCAGGTTGCGTTAATTAATTGTTAATTATAAATCGATGTCTCGTCACATAATATATTCTATTAATTCTTTCATAGTATTAAATGTGCATTTTGTACGTGTTCTAAATTTATAAAATACGTACGTCTTTATTATTAGCATTTTAATGAAAAATAAATATTTATGATGTATTGATCTGGATTCAAATCTTATAGACTTAAAAGTGGATTGTCGACCAATTTAATTAGATTTGACTAATGAGGAGTTTATATAGTTTAGTTGGTAGAAGTAATAAAGATATTATTTAATTTAATTATTGACTCCTCAATAAGATCGATTAATAGTGAAGATCATTCTAACCTCCATATATATATGGATATAAGAGGTAAATATATAAGAGAATTTTTATGTATAGTTGAATTTGTAATCATAACAATAATTTTTGTTTTCTCAAAAAATTATAAAAATAATAAAAAGTTTTATTCCGACATGAGATGAGAGAAAAATAAAACGATTAAACTCATAGGTGATTAAAATTGTGACACGAAGGCATTGATTTAAGTGGGATGAGAGTGGTGAAAGGGAACATGATAAGAGGAAAAAAATAAATATGTACATGATTACACGTAATCCTCATAGGTTATGATTTAATCCAAAACCAAATATATTACATATTAAATATGTGCCCTACCAACCCATCGATACGCATAACATATCGATATGTGTCCGTCGGCTATGTTATAATGTATCCGTCGTGGTTTTAATTATTTCAATACGTCGGGTTTTAATTATTTCCCCCAAATACCGCCAGCCGCCCAGCCCTAACTCGATCGAACTCTCAAATTCGCAGCCTCCTTCCGGTACTCTCTCTCTCTCTCTCCCTCTCGCAAGTGAACTCCCCGCCGCTCCCTGCTGGCTCTCTCTCCTGGAAATCAGCGTCGGTCCGGAAATCATACCGGAGGAAATCTCTTAATTCATTTTGCTTAGTGCTATTTTTATTTTATAATTAATCTTAATTGCTACTCCGTATTTCCTAATTTACATTGGCTCATAACCACCATTGGAACTCACTATATGTAATGGTTGTTGGATTTCGCACATGGATTAATTTACATTTGTGGGAATAGTCATGCATGCATTATTATTTATTTAATTAACGAGTTTTATCTTAATATTGTACTCCTTCCGTCCCACACCAATAGACATGTATACTATATCAGGCCGTCCCACACCAATTGGCATGTTTCTTAAAATGGAAAGAATTAGCAATTCAAATTAACCATTAATCATCTCATCATCTACTCACCTCTCTGCACATATCCCAATATAATTTATATCCTAAAAATTTAAATTGTCATAACTTGCTCGTTTGTTTTTCAATTTTTTAAATTTTTATACCAAATTAAAGGTCTTGATACGATATTTCATTTAAGATCAGACATTAATATGTTTTTATGCATTTATGATGGTCAAGTTTTGAAACAATGAAATTTACATTAAAATATTAAACATTACACTTTATCTCTACACATATTCTCCTAAAATCTCGTGCCCAAATAAATAGGCCTGTTGGTATGTGACGGAGGGAGTATTATGTATATAAATATATATTTTTATTATTTTTTATTATCAAGATTTTGGAAGTATCAAGGCAAAAGTAGATCATATCATACGTGTTGAGAGAAGCAAGAAAGTGATCAACTTTAGATTATAAAAATGAATAATAATCCTAAAGCATTTAATTGTATCCCTTGTATGAAGATGGATTTAACCATTACCACTTCTTTAATGATGGTCGGTTTGCTTCTAGAAAGCAATTGTAATCAACAGATTATTTCTCTACAAAAGAAAAAGGAAAAATAAAGAATCAAAAAAAGATTAGGTTTTCACCCACAAATAGGGACTAGGCTTGATTACTATAATTCTAACATAAAATTAAAGTATAGAATCTGAGTAAAATGAGTGCAAAATCCACACCCGATTATCATAATTGCACCTTCAAATTAATAAATAAATTCTAGGATTGATTGCATAACTGGAATCTTAGAGATCTCTTTGAGGTTACCATGCTTTGTTGTCTAGTGTAATCACTTTCTTTTTTGATTTTTTTATTCATTTATTTTACAATTTGTGGTCCCGATTGGGTATTTTTGTTTCAAAAGTTGAAGGCGATGAGGAATGGAGAGAAGATTATGTATGGATTATATTTTAAGAATAATTTTCCCCCACTTTTTTTGGTGAGAAAAAAAAAATACTAAAATTGAAAAAAATAAAATATCAGTTAACTATTATTCTAGGAGAGTAATGCTCCCCTACCCACCGTGGACATGCTTAATATGCCCACGGATGAGGTGGCGGCATTATATTTAAGGAAAAAATTAATTAGTATACCTTATAAAAATAAACCCTACCAAAAAAAACTAAACTCCAAAAGGAAAAATTATTGACGTGGCACTGCCACGTCAGCCGTGATCACATTAAGCGTGCCCACGGTAGGTAGGAGATCATTTCTCTATTCTAGGATCCCACGTGAAGTTGCATGTTGATAAAAAGCTTAAGGCATCAAAATGTAGATATTGAATCACTTTATTTTTTTTTAATTTTTTTTAAAAAAAATTATTTATTGTAGATTGAAGATTATAAATGGATTTATTTATTAGAATGTAGTATAATTTTTTAATCCCTTTGTGTTGCTACATGATCTTGCAATTAGATAATATATGGGTGGAATAATGGAATATTTAGTATCAAGTGATACTAATTGTCCCCATAAAAGAGACTACATAATAAAAGCAATAAAATAACAGTAATGTGTATGTACAAAAAGAAATATAATCCTATTCTTCCTTCAACCTTTCCACCTCCCACTAGAGGACACAAGAAACTCACTCTCCAACACTTTTCCACCCAAAAAAACAATAACCCAACATTCTTTTCTATAAAATAACACCAAAATAAAATAGCCCACTAAATAAAAATTATGAAATCAAGTCACAAGAAAAAAGTTATTGTATGGTTTAAATAAGTTTAGAATAAAGATTTTATATTTAGGTATATATATAATGTTGTTGGAGCAAGTTGAATGATGTACTACCTCCATCTTATCATATTAGTCTCACTTTGACTTTTGACTTTTCAACATATTTTTATACTAAAATCTAATACGAGTTTTAAAATATAATTTTGAACTATTTTTTATTTTACGGGATACTATGACAATACTTTCATCCCATCATATTAGTCTCACTTTGACTTTTGACTTTTCGGCACGCGTTTCCACCGAAATCTAGTACGGGTTTTAAAATATAATTTTGAAGTATTTTTTCTTTTATGGGATATTATAACACTCATAGTATCTCGTAAAAGAAAAAATATTCAAAATTATATTTTAAAACTCATATTAAGTTTCGGTAGAAACACACGCCGAAAAATCAAAAGTCAAAGTGAGACTAATATGATGGAATAAGATTAGTATATACAAAGTGGGAGACAAACATAGGGTTATGACTGCACAAAGATTTGGTGAAGAATAGAATAAACTATTTGCTCACTAAGTGCAAAGCTATCTGCTTATGTTTTTCCTTTTTAAAGCACATTGTTCCCTCTCAAATTTTAATTAAGATTGATAGCCATCACTCTGTCTCTCTCTCTCCCTCTCTCTCTCTATCTCTCTCTCTCTAAATAAATTAAAAAAAAACAAAAGAATATTACTACTAATTTGTTGATTGACTCTCTTTGGGCTTGGGACCATATTTATTTTCTTTCTTGAGCTTTGAGAGGACAGAATAATATCTCTGCTCTCAACCACACTATATCTACCTCGATTTTTCCCACAAATCCGAATAATTTTGCCTTCTCAAGAAAAGAAAAAAGTGATTGCTTTATTTTATTTGAAGAGCAAAGGAAATTAAAAAAAGAAGAGGATAAAATGGAAGAGAAAGTTGTTAGATTTTAGAGTTCGAAACGTGTTCATTTAAAGTAAGAAAGAATCATGATACCATGTGGTCCATGAGTGTTGAAGAAAGAAAGGCCTCAAACCAAGTCAGCATTTGAAATTTATTTATTTGATTGTGAATTCAACTTTGGTAAGTCAAGTTCTTGTTACAAATGAAATTTGTGTAAAGAGGTCCCAAAAATTGCAATAAAAACGAGGCATCAATTTGAAGTTCACGTGGGCATATGGCCATATTTTCAAAGGAAAATCTCTCAATCCCTCTCATCCAATCTTCTCTTTAGATACGCTATGTTTTTCTCTCTCTCACATAAATAAAGACTACTACTCTCATTTCTTTCTTCCTTCCTTCCTTTCTTTCTAAATACCATGATAGTAATTATTATTATACTTAATAGTAATGAATTATCTATCGTCTTAAAACATAAACATTAGTGGGATTACAGCTTACTGACAGCCTGAAAAGGAAAAGAAAGAAAGAAAGTCATAAATGTTTGTTAAGGAAATCGCCTTCCATAAATGGCAAATGGATTCATAGCTTTGGTAAAAATGAGGATTGGATTATAAACAAAATCTTGTCTCTGATGGGAAAAAGGTTAAAAATCTTGTGGGAAAAAAACAACAAAATCTATCAAAATCTTCTCTTTCTTGTGACTTCCTTTCTCTCGCAAGAACTCGAAAAGGAGAAAAAAATTATAAATAAATAAATAAATAAAATGTAGAAAAAGAAAATGTTGTAATCCATCCATCCAAGTCCAAGTAGGCAGTCTTCATACGGACTCTTAACACTGAAGATAGGTTGACTCTCAACTCTTTAAATCCCCCTCTTCCTCTCTTCCACTTCTTATTCACAAACTAAAACCTTTTGGTTTACTTGCAAAAAAACTCAACAAAAAAACTCAAGATCCTCACATCCTTTCCTTTCCTTTGGACTTCTAGAAACATGAGACACCACCCTTACCCTTCTAGTAATACCTTCCTATACTGCATGCTTCTCCTCCTCCTCCTCCTCCTCTTCTCCCCCCCCTCTCTCTCCCTCTCCTCCCTCCCCGTTCCGGTTCACGGCCACTTCAGCTTCGACGGCAACGAGTTCGCCGCCTCCGACTTCGGCAACCAGTACCACTTCCTCCCCTGGGCGGTCCTCCACCCAAAGAAGGTCTCCGACGTCGCCGCCACCATCCGCCACGTGTGGCAGATGGGCCCCGCCGCCGCCATGACGGTGGCCGCCCGCGGCCACGGCCACTCCCTCATGGGCCAGGCACAGGCGCCGCAGGGGATCGTCGTCAACATGGAGTCCCTCCGCTCCCAGGAAATGCTGCAGGTGCATGAGGGGAAATCCCCCTACGTCGACGCCCCCGCCGGCGAGCTCTGGATCAACGTCTTGAACCACTGCCTCAGGCATGGCTTGGCCCCCAAATCTTGGACGGATTACCTCCATCTAACGGTTGGGGGAACCCTGTCCAACGCCGGAATAAGCGGCCAAGCCTTCAAACATGGCCCACAAATCAGTAATGTCCTCCAGCTTGAGGTTATTACAGGTTTGTACTTGATCGTACAACATCAAATCCAATCTCAATACAACATTACATGATCATATTCATGAAGGACTAATGGTGTGGAGTTAATGCAGGAAAAGGAGAAGTGGTGGTTTGCTCGGAGGAGAAGAATGCTGACCTCTTCCATGGCGTTCTTGGTGGGCTTGGCCAATTTGGGATCATAACCAGAGCAAGAATCTCTCTAGAGTCTGCACCAAAGATGGTAATCAATCATCCCAAATCCAATCCAATCATCTCTTTTCGAATCACGAAATCAAGAAAAGGTTTTAACTTTGATCATCATCCGTCTCTAAAATAAACAGGTGAAGTGGATTAGAGTTCTGTACTCAGACTTCTCCACCTTCGCAAGAGACCAGGAGCTTCTGATATCGAGAGAGAAAACCTTCGATTACATCGAAGG
Organism: Mentha longifolia; assembly: GCA_001642375.2. NCBI lineage: Eukaryota > Viridiplantae > Streptophyta > Magnoliopsida > Lamiales > Lamiaceae > Mentha > Mentha longifolia. The sequence continues at coordinate 12,589,070 of CM038120.1, read as the reverse complement.
TTTGGTGATCATAAACCGGACCGGTCTGATCAACAACTGGAGATCATCTTTCAACCCTCAAGAACCAGATCAAGCAAACCAGTTCGTCTCGGATGGAAGGAAACTCTTCTGCTTGGAGCTGACCAAGAACTTCAAACCTGACGAGGAAGCTGCCATAGATAAGGTTGGTTAGAATAGAAACTCATCATTCACCATTGCCTTACAGTGGAGACAAGAAAACTGTACCTAATGTGTAAAATCTTGGTTTTTTTTTTTTCAGGAGATTAAGTCGTTATTATCTGAACTAAGCTACATCCCATCAACACTGTTTGTTTCGGAAGTTTCATATGTGGAATTCTTGGACAGGGTCCATGCAGCAGAGCTTAAGCTTCGATCGAAAGGGCTATGGGACCTTCCACACCCATGGCTGAATCTACTGGTCCCACGCAGCAAGATCCAAACCTTTGCCGACGGAGTCTTCGGCAACATTCTGACCGACACCAACAACGGGCCCGTTCTTCTCTACCCAGTAAACAAATCAAAGTAATAAAAAAATCAAACACTTCATTCAGACATTTCGTCGAACACCTTGCGATCGTGCCCACTAACTTTTTTGTTTTTTTTTCCTTCTTCTTCAGATGGGATAACAGGACTTCGTTCGTTACACCAGATGAAGACGTGTTCTACCTCGTGGCCTTCCTCCCTCACGCAGAGGAGAACGAAGGGCTGCAGAAGCTGCTGAATCTGAACAAGAGAATCTTGAATTTCTGCGAATCGGCGCAGCTGGGGGTGAAGCAGTACCTGCCGCACTATAAAACGCAGGAGGAATGGAGGGCCCACTTCGGGGGGAGGTGGGAGATGTTCGCGCAGAGGAAATCGGCCTACGATCCTCTGGCGATTCTGGGTCCAGGGCAGAGGATTTTCCAGAAATCCATATCCATTTTATGACACAAGAAAGAAGAGGAGAACGACGATAGAATCTTGAAGCAGAGGGACTTTTCAGCTTTAAGATAAATTGGGATTTTTAATTATTTATATATTATTATTATTAATATTTTTTTATACCTTTCTCAGATCTTGAAATAAAAGAAACAACTGTAAAGTATGAAGGGGGAGGCATAGCATTAGCATAGCAGCCTCGAAATATTATATTTCTTGAGGAAATTATTTAGTAAATATTACTCCAACATTTTGTATTATTCACCTTTATTTTAACATTATAAAATGGAAATCACTAGTAGTATTTCATTCTTTTCCTTAAAATTGTTTTTACTAGAACTAGTTTTTAAGTATAATTCAAGAATAGTGAAATGTGCAATATACTAGTATCAATCAATTAATTAATTAATTATAAAGTTAATGATATAAATGATAAGCCACGTCAGAATAAACTATGAGAAAATATGTTGTACTTGATTTCATATCTTGGTGAAAATTACATGCTGTTGCCACAATTAAAGATTATTCATTGACGAAGACAAAAATGAATGTTTACACTCATGAATTGACCTAGTTTTCAAAACAGTAAAAAAAGTAGTTATTTAATAAAGTTAACTATTACGATCAATTATTCCATTGACGTATAGTTTAGAGTGAGGTGCAATGAACCTAAATTTTGGTTCATCATATTTTACTATTGACAATCTCAGCGGTAACAAAATTATTATGGCCTAGTTCTAGTTATATGTTTGGCCTAACTTTCACGACTAATGTAGTTTATAGATTATTGTCTAAAAAAAATATAAGTAGTTCATAGTTTGAGGTAGTAAAATATTGATGTTTAGACTTTAAGTTATAATATAGTGATTAAAAATATTTATGCATGTTGATATTGTCGCCAAAAAGTCAAGGTTTTAAGAGTTTTGTCAATTTAGCTACATTTTTCTTAGTTGAGTAAATGTTTTGACCACAATATTGTATTGGTGAGAGATTGTCCCTAGTTGTAGAGATTACAATAATTTCAAAGATTATCCAAGTTCAGTATTTTGTTATAATTTTGGAAAACCTTAAACACGTTATAGTTTTTGAAAAACATAAGTTACCAATAAGTTATAAGAACTAATAATTGGTCATAGCAAACAAACATCTCAATCAGGGTCCAAGTCTTCACAATTGACCATCATTTTTTATATGGTCAACAATAAATAAAAATGTATAAAAACGTGAGTCCTCTACAAAACAAACTCTTGTAAAGATTTCTTTGTCTATTTATAGATCAGATTTTATTATAATTTGTTTAAAGTCTTGCAATAGCATATAGATTTCGCTTTTCTTCATGTTTAAATTTTGTTTGCGCAAATTTTTTGGTCTCATGATATCTCTTTGGTTCATAAATGCTACACCGCTCATTATAGGCACACTTAATGTGTCAACTTCTTTATTTGTAACACAGTCATATCATTTGTAGGGATATTAAATTTGCTCACGATGAGCATTAGAGCTTACTCATCTTTGATTTACTAAAACATTAAAAAAGATATTGAAGAAAAGAAATACGACAATATGCTTGAGAGAATAGAAATTAAACCTAGTCATAAGATCAAAAGATAGTGCTCTATGTTGCCACCTATGGAAATTGGTATGCAAAGTTATAAAATAGTTTCTATCAATATCAATATCATCATTTATAATATTCTCTTGAAAAAAAACATTATTATTATGATATTTATGCCTCATTTAAAAATCTCTCTAGAAAAATTATGTGAGAAAAAAAATGTAAGAGAGGAAAAAATTACATAACAAAAACTCTCATTTATGCATTGGACAAGTTCCTTTATTAAAAACCTTACCTAATAAAACTCAATGGGAAAAAAAGAGTACGATTATTTGACCTTCATGACCTAATTTTCTGAACAATTTCTTTGGCTCACATGACTAATGTTCAATATCACTCAGAATGTCGTTCTCCCTCAAAATAACAATCTTGCAATAGATTCAAATCTCGTTGAATATATTGTTCTTTACGTAGATTTAGGAGGAGATTTATTGAATAAATTTGCAAAAGTATCACCTAAATAACTTTTTCTTGTTCTTCTAGAACTTGTCCATGCAACACAAGCTAAACATTGTCCTTATGAAGGGCATTAGGAGAAAATCTTAAATTATTAATGAGTTTGAGATCTAATATAATGCAAATATTTAGCATTCAAGTAGCCCACCAATGTCGATCTTAATATTCCATAATATAAGTCAAAATTTCCTACACCTTGAAGATAACAAAAAATTCATGTCCTTCTGAGATAAATTTTAAATTTTGCTAGCAAATTAACTTCAAACGTATCAGGTCTGATAGGATAAAACTTCTAGTACTCAAAGTAATGAACTTTTGGTTCATACATTTTGTTATCTTATCCACTCCAAATAATGAGACAATCATTGGGTTGACTGATATAAAAATATTTTTTTTTGTGAAAGTGTTCAATGTGCAAACTGACATATATATTAGGTTCATCTAAGTCTTTTCTTTCTCCCGTCATAAGTTAATCATATGAAATTCTTTGTTTGTATCAATTAATCAACATAAATGGAAAAATGATATACAATTATTCAAAAGCTTTTGATAAACATGCCAAAATAACTTAAAATTGATTCAAACTTACCCATTACATATTTGATGCTAAGATGATTGATATACAATCCTTACCTATATCATTCACTAACTCATAAAATAGAGCAATCGTAACAATAAAGTATTGTAAATTAAAGAGAAATTCTCTAAAGGATAAAAGAGAAAGAAAGAGAAAATATGCAAAGAAAAAAAAGTAATTTACTCACTAATACATAATCCTCCATCTGTCTCTTCCTAAGTGACCTCCTTTTTTTTGCCGTCTCACCATAAGTGACCTCTTTCCATATAAGGAAATAATTAGCCACATAAGAGTACAATTAGTAAATCTTTTATTACACTTAATATTACCTAATTAAATCACATCATTCACTCACATCTCAGCACGTATCCCAATATAATTTAAATTCTAAAAGTTTAAATTATCATAACTTGCCCGTTTCATCTCCGGTTTTTATGATTTTTATAACAAGTTAAAGGTATTGATACGATCTTTAATCTAAGATCAAACATCAATATGTTTTATGCATTTATGACGCTCTAGTTTTAAAATATGTCTAAATACATAACATAAATCACACTCTCTGCTCAAATACAATACACTTTATATCTTAAACACTTCTTCCTTAAAACCCGTGCCGAAAAAAAATAGGTCACTTAGGAAAAAAACGGAGGGAGTATATGCATCCGTAAGATATACTTGCAACAAATATAAAATGTTAGTACAAAATTGATGGTTGTGTTCCTGTCTTTTAACCTTTTCTTTTTAAATTTCCAAACTACACTAATTGAAAATCCCTCGATGTAAATGAAAATGTTGAACAGTACGTAACTTCCTCTTCTCTACTCAATAATTCAATGAATGAAATTCAAAATCCTATAATTTCCAATTTCAAAAGTCAAAACATTTGTTTACATCGAGCTATTTTTAAAAAAAAAAAATGTTAACAAATCACTTAATCATTAAATTCCGCAACATTTCTTAATCAGTTAATAATTATTCGTATACAGAAAGCCAACTAAATTCAACTATTCCAACGTTTTTCTTTTTCTTTTGAGGAAAACTATTTTAGCTTTTATTTCTGTGGGAGTTATAAACTAATAGCTCAACAAGAATTGGATCCCACACCATCATAGAACACATTACATTAAAAATTCCCCAAGAAAAAAGATTGGTTCAAATCCTATCTTAGATATAGCATCTGGAAAAAAAAATCCAACTTCAGCAACACAATAAATGAAATTAAAGATGACAGCAGTAAATGACAGCAAGAAAGCCTAAATCTTCATTTTTGCTGTAAAATGCACTAATTACAGTAATTATACAGAAAGAAAGACTGTATGCACTTAGTAGTTAGGCACTAATCAAAATTAAAATGCTAACCGTGCAATCAATCGAGGAAAGTACTCTGAATCCCTCGTAAACTAATGCATATCGAACTAAACCCCGGAATCTGCACGTGATTTGAGCATGCCATAGGAGAAATACTGCATATGCATTACAGTACTGTAGGATGATGTTTGAAAGTAAAAAGACAGATCAGAAAGCACACATAATTGTATTACCTGTGATGTAGGAATCTATATCTAATCTTCCTGTAGAAGGATATCACTCTGTTGCCTTTATACCGACATTCGAAGAAAGGTTTGTTGGTGAAATGGGAACCAAAGATCAAGTCAAGAAACTCTCAAAACCATATAAGCATATTCTCTCCTTCATCATTGCCAAATTGAAAATAATCCAAAGTCATGCCAAATAGTACTTATTCAGTGCCTCAACATCATTCCAGATTTGGCTTGAAAGGAGATAGTGTATCTGTTCATTAAAGATACCAATAAGGTCAAGTAGATAACCTTTTTCAACAGCGCTGCGTTGACAATTATGTCACCAATCAAAGACAAAGAATCTGTGAGACAAGAAAAGTATATTGCCCCATCTGTGAGAACCTTTCCTCAAAACGAATGGTTTATGATGCATGAGCAGAAGTCCAAATGCAATAATGGTGTCACTGATGGAGTATAGAGCAATAAAGGGTTACATTACATTGCATCTAGAGGAATTAAAGAGAATAGAAAATGCATACTGGGTGATTCATGTAGTAAAGTGGACTTATTCACTAATCCCATTGATGATTTCTCTACAAGAAATAATGGATGTGAGAATTTTCTGGTGCCTCCACTTCGGCTTCCAGTACTGTTGCCTATGGATGTATAACCTCTAACGGAATAAATTGCTACAAACCCTTATATGCACCCTTTTGATTACCCTAGCAAGTTCAGAAATGATCCAAAATTTCGTAGTTCTGCAACGTCATAAACATTAACTATTTATTCAGAGTGACAAAATCATAAACTGCTAGAATCTTGTAAGGATCTACCATAGGTGTCAAGGATTGAATCAAGAGAGTACCTTAAGATAACGTTTACTTTTCTTCCGTGTGCAAGTGGGTCTTTTATGTCTCTAGCATGGAGAATACCTAACATGAGATCATGCTTATCTCGTAATGATTTTTCACCGGGATATAGGTGTCAGTGATAGAATCAAGAGAGTACTGGAAGATAAAGATAAAGGGAATTACTACATCACAAGCAAATCCAACAAAATCTTATTCATCTTGTTAACTATCCGCAAATCAACCAAATTTATTGAACAGTTACTCATCTTGTTACAAAATAAGGTATCTTTAGAAACCAAAATGATGGATCCTTAAGAAAAAAAAATCAAATCAATGAAAGATGACTTACTCATGCACATTAAGACGTTGATAGATCCAGATTAAAAAAAATAAGCATGTATTTATGTTGTGAAGTTACGCATGAATCAACTGGGATGTCTCCCCCTATAATTAGATCAGAACTACAGAAGTTAGACATCGAAAGTTTACTGGCTCTTGTATTTGACTTGAAATGCTCTTTGTATTTTAATATGATTATGGCATGAGATGAATCCGGCTCCCTGAGAAGCACAAAGCTGGTACTAGTAAAATTTAATCGTCATATACAAAGTTTAAATGAGCAAGATAAAGTACTATCTTTTTTCCCCCTTATGCATACAAGCAAGTACGACTGCACCCACTTCACCTTGTCTTACTATATGTGCCCCAATCGGTAGAAATGCAAGACTAGGTGACATAATTACCTTGATAGGAGGGTCTGAAAAGTAAAACCACACCCCAAATCCCATTATGCAGTAAGCATTTCATCTGCATCAAATTAATTTAAATATGAGATGCAAAAGTTTGACCGCACCTCAGTATGGTGAAGCAATACAAATAGCCCCAGAAGCCAAACCGAGAAAGCAACCAGGATCCTTTTAATAGAAAGCTGCATCAAGCATAAATTTGCAGAAATAAAGCCAAATTTGTTGTCAACCCCTGTTCGTCTGAGCTCATCAGGGAAAGGATACACATACAAATTAAAAGGTAGTAGGAGAAGTCCAACAAAGGGAAAGATGAACGAAGCAATCAAGCATGAAATTCAAAATTATTATCCACCATATTTTATCTGATAAAAGAAACCAAATACAAGAATATATTCTGACTCCCACAATCTACTTGGATATTTGATTAACCCCCATGACAATTGATCTGCTAGAATCAAGAAGTTCACATTTTAAAGAAACAATCATTTTGCATTGATGAATCTTTCACAGGGAGGACAAATTCTAATTTTATATGGCCATAGGATCATTTCAGAAAAAAAGAGTCACAAAAGTGACTTATATCCTAAAGAAAGCAAACTATGGCATCCCAGGTAGACTTAAAACTCTTAAGGATTAAGCAGTAAGATTCACTTTAGGAAATGGCAAACCCAACATACTTCACTAGTTTATGAAGTCTAGGCAATCATATGCTTAAATTTGCATAAATCATGTAGATATGGCATCACAGTCACAAACTTTTTGTAGAGATCACAGGGCTTAACAAGTTCAAGATCCAACAAGTACTGATATGAGGTTGTGGAAGAAGACGAAGTGAGTCAAACTCACCTGATGACACCATTCCTAATTTAAGTGCTTATTGGCAATAAAAACTCAAACAAGCACATATGTCTAATGAGTCAAGTATAATTACACACAATCAACTTCTATCATTGAGAAACCGTAGGGCATTGCCATCTGAGAAGACTCAAAGATACATAAAGATATTGAAAAGCAGTCCATCTCTATTCTAACATCTATGTCACTAACCATTTGAAAAGTCACTTTGTATCATTCAAATTCACCATAGTTATCAGACTGCCTTGAATGTAATAAGAGCCTCCATTTCCTGAAAATTTCAAGTTATCACTAACAACGAGTCAATGATCATCTATTTCATTGAAAGTCCGGAGATGTTAATGCCTAACTGGGCACATTATTTCAAAAGGCCAAGGCATGTTATTTTCTGTGGCAACATTTGCGGAGGTTTTTATACAATCATAACCTGAAAACTATATAACTCCTCAATTTGGCATTTTTTCTATTGGCAAATCAATAAAAACCAGGTCCATATTTCTATCTGGGGGTCATTCACCATGGTACAGAAAGAGAGGAAACCACTCTCCAAAAAAATACACCAGATACTTTTTTTATATAGACATTACGAAGAAATTCGTTCAGTACCATCCCATGTTTAGCATATCTTTCTGTTACAATATAAGGAAAAACACATGAAGCAGTGAGTGCCTCTGCAGAAAGATACAAAGATACGAAACCAAGCAGTGATTTAAACTTCAATTTTTTTTTTTTCTACATATTTCTATAAGTTTGCGTATGTAATTTATACTTTCCTTAAATGCTTTATCAATCAAGGAAACTTAATAAGTACTGATTCAATCTGCTCATTTGTCTTATTAAAAAGATTAATCGCATCATATACAAAGGCATTGGAATTAAGTTAACATCAGAGAGCACTCACAGCTGTCACATAATGTGACTCATGTTCAGCATAGTCAATTCTCAAAAACATATTAAGTACGGATCATATTCGCAAAATTACAGCAATCAAAATATTTTGGTTCGTGGAAGATCATATATATATATATGTATTCACACATTCCATATTCAACTATAGCCATTTCCAAATCAGAATTTCATACCAATTCAATAAATTTAATCAAAGAACAATGCAATTTCAGGAACCGATTATACAGCCACAAGAAATGGTAACCATGAGTATGCTGGGGTGTTACACTTATTATATAATAATATAATTGCTTCAAATCTCAGAAAAGGAACTACCGTGACGTAACAAAGCTAATAAGAGAGTTTTGTATTAAATATGATGTTATTTTTGTATTACGCAGTTCAAGGACATACTTGATAAACATGAGCTGCAGCAACAACTATCTTTTCTTGCAAGAAAACTAGCATAACAAGAATGAGTCTGAACTAACTAAGCTTTACCGTAAAGCCACAACTGAAAGATTTCAACCTAAACCATATTATCGAGTAAAGATCTAGTCATCATCGACCATAACATCTACTTTCCATTTCATACATAAAAATCACAATGACATAAAATGGGGGGTATGTAGTCCACGTCGAGCATCTAAAATACTAGCCATATTTATATATTGCATAGGAAATCAAGACTTTTAAGCCATAATAAAAGGAATAATCCCATTAATTGATCAAAAGGAATGTCTCAACCAGTACAACAATGGGTTTCCTTCTCCAACTTAAAGAAAATCTTGAGCACAATGTCGAATTGAAGCTACGCTCGCCATAAACCTTTGCACCTAACATATAAAAGAAATTTAAAAAATGCCGATCATGCATCGTTACCCTTGTCGGGATCACTAGAAATCCGGACCCCGGGTTGCGCCCGACTGCGCCTAGTCCTTGACGGCAAAATGTTGTCCAAATCAACCTCCGCAAGCGGGTCCTCCTCCAGATCACTCTCATCAAGCCCATCGGAGAAATCACTGCCAGAATCATCACTCGAATCGTCATCATCGTCGACACGGCCGTCAGAATCATCGTCGTCGGAATCTTCAATCATTTTTCCCTTCCCTTTTCGGTCAACCATAATCCCCTTCCCCTTTCTGTCGACATTACCAGTGGCTTCCCCGTACACATCCTCGTCTCCATCTTCCTCCTGCTCGGCATTGTAGTCTTCTTCGTCTTCATCGTCGTCTTCGTGTTCCACCGCAGCAGCAGCGACGGCATTCGCATGTTCCTCCGATTTCGCTGCATTTTCATCAGCGACGAGGGGAACGGAGCCGTTTTTGCCGGCCGTTGCTTCGATTTTCTGCCTCTTACTGAAATCATCTTTGTCTTCTGCATCTTCGAGGGCTTTGTTCTTGGAAATTGGGAGATCGAGCTTGCACTTATCGGGGAATTCGCCACCTTCATCAACTGTTTTGACGTCGGCCATTGGCGCTGGGGTTTGGGAATTAGGGTTTTGCGGGTCGGTGCTTGTTTTGTCGAATTTCATTATCAAAGGGATAAAATATAGGCGTAATAAGAAATGGTGTTTAGTGCCCTTTCAAAAAAAAAAAAAAGAAAAGAAAAGAAAAAGAAATGGTGTTTAGAGTAACTAAGAGCATCTCCACCGTGTCGGGGCCGAGGGGCTCAAGCCTGCTCACGAGCCCGGGCCGCGCTGGCGAGCCCCTCGTCCGGCGAGCCCGACGCGCAAGTGAGAGCCCGGCTCGCGCCTTTCCCCCTGTGCTGATATCATAATGATGTCAGTCAGGTAATTTTTTTTTTAAAAAATCAATTTTTGAGAAAAAATAATAATAAAAATATATATATTTTTTTCAACCGTTGCTTGCTTGCAACTGCCTCCCTAATCCTCCCTATAAATACACACCCCTACAAATCATCTCTCACACCTACACAATTCATCTACACTTCTTCACAATCTAACAATTTCTTTACAAATTCAAATTATTTCCTCATTTCTCAACCAAATCCAATGATGGATAACGAGTTGTTTCTCGAATTGTTGCGATCCCAAGCCGTCGGTGGTTCCTCCTCGCATCCCGACGATAATTCTCCACCCGACGATGATTCTCAAGGCAACGATGATTCTCCGTCATCGCCGCCGCGGCCTTCCAACCTCAGATTTGCGGCCTACGCGAGTCCTCCTACCCACGGAGTGATGGGCTATTCTCCTGCCGGTTATCAAGACGTCTCTCCACCCGTCTTCGATCAATTCAGAACTCCGCCGTTCAGGGAAGTCAAGGTGCGACGCAAGATCTCGAAGGGCTAAATCTGTCGAGTTCGTTCGAGTCAGTTTTGAACATGCATCCAGCGGCCAAGAAGAAAGCAAGTGCATCGACGGCTGCCGACCCAAATCCGGAGTCAACCGAGTGGACGAAGGCCATACCGTATAGTCCGGAGGAGTCGGCTCATCTCATCAAGGTATGGTCTAGCATTTCTGAAGACCCGGGAGTTGGCGATCGACAGAAGGAGGTCATTTTCTGGGGCAAGATCGTAGCTAGGTACAACGCTACGATTCATACTATCGGCTACAAGCCCAGAAACAAGAAGATGCTAAGGGGCATTATCAGCGGATCTTGCCGAAATGCAACAAATTCCATGGCTTCTAAGCTGAAGCTGTGAGGGAGTGGAAGAGCAGAGAAGACTCAAATGACGTCTTCAACAAAGCATGTGAGCTATATCAAGTTGAGACGAAACAAGCTTTCCAATATGGGAAGGCCTATCAAGAGCTGCTGAAGTTGCTCAAGTATGATCTTTTTCGCGGTAATAAAAAGAAGAAGGGCACAGACGGGTCGTCCAACTCCAGCCCAACGCAGAAGCTGCGGAAGAGGATGACTATTTTTCGGAACGCCCCCGGCCGATTGGGAGCAAAAAAGCTCTCGCCCAAAGAAGGAATAAAGGAAAAGGTAAACAAGCTGAGGAGACGATTGATTTGGAGGACGTTCCGGAGGGAGCCGAACAAGAGTTTTGGCAATCAAATGCCTAAGTTAATCAGACGTACTTATCGATTGCAAAGAAGAAGGAGGACATCTTGGAGAAGAAGAAACAAGCCTATACCGGCAAGCTCATGACTTCGTATAGCAAGCTGCTCGCCACTGATACCACACATATGACACCAGAGGAGTTGGAGCAGCATCAGCTCCTCATGACTAATTGAAAATCCAAAAATTTTGTTACTTTTTTTAATTGAAAATAAAATTAATTAAATATATAAAATCGAACGAAAAACGAAACAAAAAATGAATTAAAAAAATATATCAAAAATTGAAAATAAAACGAATTAAAAATAAGAAGAGCCCGGGGAAAGGGACTTGCGGCTGGAGATAAAATCTAGAGAGAGCCCCTCCCCACCGGAATAGTGCCGCAAGCCCATTAAATGGGCTTGCGGCTGGAGATGCTCTAAGAGCATCCCCAATAGGGATCTCTAAAAAGTGGATCTCTCCACTTTTCCGGCGGAGAGATCCCACTGCCCCAGTGTATCAAGTGTCTCTCCGAGATCTCTTCGATTTTTTTTGTTTTTGTTAATTTAAAAATCGATTTTCATGTTTATTTTTATTTCAATTTCTAATTCGATTTTTATTTTTGATATTTTAAATTCGATATTTTTTTAGTATTTAAATTGATTTATTTAATTTATTCAATTATTTTAAAATTAATAGTTTATTGAATTTAAAAATATTGCATGAAATAAAATTACATAATTAAAACACTAATTAAAAATTCCAAAATTAATCAATTAAGCTCTTCATTGTTGCCAAGAGGATTTCGTGTTGCTCAAGCTGCTCCAGCGTCATTCGGCTAGTATCCGTCATGAGCACCTTGTGATAATTCTTGAGCCGCTTCATGCTCTCCAAGTTGGCCCTCGAACGAGACTCCTCCGCCTTCACCTTTGTGTATTCTAGAAAGGATTCTGTCGCTGCGGACATTTTTTCGTAAGCTTGGACCGAAGCCTCCTCCGGGATGTCGTCCAAATCAATCGTCGGTTGTTTGCCTTTGTTGCGGGCTTGTTGTTTTGCTTGCTTTCCACCTATCGGATGGATGTGAGAGCGAAAGCCGTCAGAATCTTCTCGGCTAGAGTGGGATGAGCCGTTGACACCCTTATGACGCTTATCGGAGTAATCATCGTCGTCGTCTTTGTCCATGATAAGTTGAAATTTTGGAATAGGAATCAACACTTTTCACGCCTCAGTGTACTTGAAGGGATTTCTGTTGTTGGCAGCGTAGAACAACGTTTCCGCCTTTAGGAGTACGTCAGCATCGTTGTTTTCGCTAGGCCAATCTCTCTTTGCTTGACAGTAATACCATTTGAATTCCTTGCAAGCTCCTTACTAAACTCTTCTGAAATGCGACTTGAGCTTTCCATCATCCCTTTTAGGCGCCCAGTTAGGAATCCGTTGGTTGTACGCTTCCTCAATTCGGTCTAAAAAATGTTACCCCGTTTGCTCATTCCCGGTTGACGGGTCTTGGGACACTGCCGCCTAACATTTCGCCAGTATTCTCGTCTCCTCTTGAGAATACTTTGTGGGTGCCCTCTGTCTGGCGGCCGTCAAGTTTGCGGCTTCGTTTGCTTCCCCTTCGTCCTTTGCTCGGCGTCGAGGCGGGCATGTTGAAGACGCTTTCAAATGAGGACGAGAGATTCATCAACTCGAGCCCTTGGGTTGCAAAAGGAGCTCGATCTTGATTTTCCGGCGGAGTAGGAAATCGGCCAAAGTCGATTGGGTCCTCCGGAGAGTAAGGCCGATTGCCTTAGGCTGAAAATCCCATAAACGGGACGGGAGAGTTAGCGTATTGGCCGAACCCCATTGGACTCGTGTTGGAATTTGCCCCCGGCGTGCTCGGTGGAGCCTCCGAATTTGTGGCATCATCACCGCCGTAGTTGGAGTAGCTGAAATAATTGTCGACGAATTTCTCAATAGGATCTCCCATTCTTTGTGGAATTTTTGTGAGTGAAATTGAAAGATTAGAGAAGAAATGAAGATAAAATGAATCTTGTTGGTGTGAATGATTTGGAATGGGGAGGTAAATTTATAGGTGGAGATGGAGGAAGTAGCCGTTGGCTTCAACGGCTCATCCCTAATTTTAATTTTTTATTTTTATTTTTGTTTTTTGCAGAATTCGATTTTAAAAATAAAATAAAAAATAACCCGTTGACGTCATAATGATGTCAGCATATGGGTGTCGACAAGGGGGCGCTGGAGTGCTCCCCTCCTGTCCGATCTTGGTACCGCCAGTGGGAGTTGGTGTCGCTACGGGATCGCTCCGCGGAGGAGTGCCCGAGCGACACCGCCCCATTGGGGGTGCTCTAATAATTGAAAATATAAATATTTTCTCACAATTTTTGCAATTTAATAAGAAAATATATTTACATTTTTCGCACTATTGTTAATGAATATTTAGTATTCCATTCATGATTTTCTCTATAAATTAATACTAATATTCTTCGAGTAACAAGTCTACCCACTATGATTGTACTAAATAAAATTTGTATAACGAACTAAATTTCAACATTAATAAAGTGTATATATTCAATTAGAGGTAGATATTGTACGATTCGAAAAGATAAATATGTTACACTGGGGGCTTGTTAGGGATAAATATTAGCCCTCTCGAGTCATCCAATCATAACACGACACGTGGCTTACTTATCGATACCAGGATACTTAGAAATAGTAGAAGAATCCATATAGAGGGTTCTGGGCTCATGGGCAGAACCCGGATCCCGTTAGAATCTCATATCATTCATCAAAATTTTCTCCTGATTCTAATGTGGGACCGCTCTAGAACGTTCAAAAGGCAGAACCGCTCTACGGCCTCTGCATTCTGCCAGAAGCTAATATAATTTTAGAACGTAAGGATCTGCCAACAGGCAGAACCCAGAACCTCACTATCAGATTGTGAATAAGATCTGAGCGCACATGATCATCACATATGGATCATAGCCCGAGCGGCTATAATATTCCTATAACTAACATACGGGACCACCTTACGTGTCTTTTTCTCATTGGGCAACACCTTCACTTTTACTGTAGCGTAGAGATGGTACTGTAGTCGTATGATTACTATGTCTCATGGTAAAAGACGATTGTGTCCCTCAAGATCATAAGGAAAGGCAACATTGCCCTCGCTTAACATAAATTATTCTCTACCACTTCACTTGTGAGCTCCAAGGCATTCGTTGAGGAATTTCTTCTGAGCTCTCCAACACTCACTTCCGCATTGCAACTCTTTCCTTAGAGTCTTTTCTCACCGAAGAAGCCTAACAACCTCCATAACCTTACTAATTTGAGCATCGGAGTCCCTTCCCCGGGGAACCTCCCCTCGGGTCCTATTTTGTAGATACTGGAGTTGCAGCCATGGCGGAAGACTTCCTGGAAGCTAGGTTCAGAGAAGGTGTCCATCCTTCCTTCTTATTCCGGAAATTCATATGTTGTTTGGTAGATCCTTAACCCAAATCTAACAACTAGCACCGTCTATGGGAAATCAGAGCTTAAGGCGTTGATTTCCTCTTTTTTCTATTCTAAAAAACTCAAGAACTCGCGCTGGTCTAGTTCTTCCTTAATCGATAAGGACAAACGATTCTAGCCATGTTATGCTAAAATTGAATCGCCGAGTCATCCTAATTATCCTTGTGTGCTCGGTTTTTCACTTGGAAAATCTTTGTTATCTTCTTCATTATTCGACGAAATAGGAACAATTACCAGTTAATTGCTGTTATTTCCGTCATTCGAAAAGAAGTTTCTCTTTTTCTCTATTTTTGCGAGCATTGTCTGCCATTTCTCTAAGGTGAAATGCTATCAAAATCGCCAAACGCTATTATGAAATTAACTTTGCTTGTCTTCGTAAAGAGAGAAGGAGACGTTGAGAATTACATCTGTTGGAAGAATCTAGCTGTCGACCGAATCCCGAAACAGTTGTTCACAAAAAACTCAGGACGTAAGTATTGATTGGAATCATGCTTGCTTACATATTACTTTCTTCTTGATTATTCTGTTAAAAATCCTAATGAAACAGTAAACAAGTGTCATAACCAGGCACCTAAAAAATCAAAATCATCAGAAATAGCAAGCCCTCTAACGGGCAGGAAAAAAGAAGCAGCCACGGTACTGATACTGGCACCAACTCCCGCAAAGCTCCCTTGATGAGCATGAAAAACATAAAGCTCGCTTGACGAGCATAAATAAATAGTAAAATCATAATATATGCATTGATCCATATACAAGTTAAGAAAAACTTGATTATGCTTGTTTTTCTTGTAGAGATTAAATATGTGTGGGGACATTTGTAACCTCTAATGCTGGAATCTTGCAGAACACTCTTGAGAAATCAAAACATAATTGGTGGTTAGGTTATGGTTAGAAAACCATATCCTTAGGGAAGATTCTCTATTTGTGGAAATCTAGCCTCTCAAAACAAATAATGGTGGAGGTTATGGCCAGAAGGCCTAGTTATAGGGGAATTGATTGCTCTCATTTTGAGGGTGAGAGGATGCAATGATAATCGATTGAGTATAATCGAGTCGAATCCACAATGAATGTTTTGGCGTGAGAATTTCAAGTAGTAACCTAGCTATCTAATCACTATTCAAGCTACCAAACATCATGTTTTTATGTTTTTGATTAACTAAGGAAAAGGAAAGTAATTAACAAACTTAGAATTCAACTAAACAAGCAACAAGTATCAAATGATATAAACTCAATAGGAAATGAAAGTGACTCCAATTATACTTCGATTAAGTTTAGGTGATAGGGATGTAGGACTTTAACTAGAATTAGCCATTTTAACCTAATTTCATGTGGGAAACCTCCTAACTATGATTTACTCAATTCTCATTGCAATGAAATCAAGTAGATTAATGAAATACCTAATTCTGACTAGGACATCAAGTAGATCATTAACTCCCAATAACACATTGAGTTCTTTAGCCCTACTATCTCTAGCATGCAATTCTCTTGTTTCCTAGCATCTAATCCAAGCCTCCTAAGCATTAGATCAGACACTTGATATGCAACTATGATGATCAAGCACAATTACATAATAAAACATGGCACCAAGAGAATTGAACATGAAATTAGAAGGTAAATTCATAAATTAAAGTCTAATCTCATCATTTATCCCTAATCTACATATAATTGGAATCACAAAGAAATCTAGCTAGACATGATTAAGGAAATTAAACTATAAGAAATTGATGAAACCATAATCAAAAGATAGATAAATGAATAAGGAAAAGGAATATGGTCTTCAATCTTCAATCCAACAAATAGAGCTCTACAAATCTTGAAAATACTAAAGTAGCAAAGTATAAATCTTAATTAGGGTTCTAGAAATATGTTAGAGTGTAAAAGATACCCAATTCTAGTAAAAATAGAAGTTAAATACATAGAAAATGGTAATTAGGTCAAGTTAAACCGAGTTAGACGAGCTAAATCGGTCTAACTAGTGAAGATGGATGCCCCAACGGCGGCCTGGATGGTGGTCTGGCAGGCCACCATTCAGGCCGCCGTGCCCCCTTGTCCGGCCTAGTTCTTCACCCGTTCGGTTCATTCTTTGATTCTTTCTTCAGTTCTTTCTTTCCTTTCTTCGAACCGGCTTTGAACCTTCTATATCTAACGAATCTCTTCTCATGTATCCCTCGTATCCGGCTTCCGATCCTTGGTTCGATTATTGCCCTTCAAATCCCTACAAAATGAATCAAAAACTAAAAGAAACGAGGAATGTATAGAATATGCCAAAAGTTGATAAACCTTAGCATTTCTATCAAAATAAGCACACAAATCAATACTCAAACACCCATAAAATGAACTCACATGCACATAAAATATGTGTTTATCAGTAAGCTTCTTGACGAGCCCAATTTTGTGCTCTATTTTTGTCATATTTTGAGTCTGCATTTAGGTCTAGTAGAGTTAATTTGCATAGAGTCTTGTGCTTGGGAGGGCACATTCTGGATTTAGGTACAGTGGGCAGATAGTAGGGCTGACTAGGCAAGTTCTGGAGGCATTTGGGCAGATGGAAAAGAAGGCATGAGGAAAGCATAACGGGCTGAGCTTTGAAGAGTGATCGTGGGTTGTACGACGACCAACGCGGGCTAGAGCTGAGCTATCGGATGAGGAAGAGATGATAAGGAAGGAGATTCACCTCAAGATTCTTTCCTTTTTAAAGCATGATCAAGAAAGGTAACAAATCTGCGCATTAAGGCAAGTCCACCGAAGCAACCCTAGCAACCTCCGATTATGGGCCTGGTCCATGATCCAATCGACAAGTATAAATATGCATGCATTATTTAAGCAAGAAACACGCAAGTCTACACCGGAGCTGCATATTTTACTTTCCCATTTATGTTTCATTTCGAGTCTTGTGAGGAAGAACAAATCCTATGGGCAATTTACTTTTGTTTTGATATTCTTGGTCGATGTTGGAGTCCGCCCCACTTTGGTTTTTCAGTATTAATATATTTTCAGTACTTAGTTTAATTATGTCGTTCATTTCTTTTAACGTTATTTCATTTCGAAGCGTGGTAGGCTAGATCTATAAACCCGTCTTGGGCAAGATGATTTAATTACAATGTAACTTATATACTCATGAGGTCATGGGTTTGGGCTTAATAGTATATGCATGTGTTCCTGAGTTTGCTAGGTTCTGATTCTTGATTCATGTTGGGTTTGGTTGGGTATGTGGCAAATATCAAATCGAGTCGAGCATGGTTATAAATAATACATGGGTAAAAAGTATAAGAGAGCTCATTGAATTAAGCATATCTCTAACATTTATTCATGGAGTATTTAATTATTACAGTAGGCAAGAATACTTGTGACTAAGTCAAGTAATGAGCATTCTAGTTGAAGAATACTTGTCTATGTTTTGTAGAAGAAAATTAATATGTATGCGTAGGTGCGCAAGGCAAGTGAAAATCGAAGCCGTCGATATATTTGGGGAGCCCGTGGCCGACGTTGTCGTGGCCATCAAACAGTTGCAACCCTATTTTCCCTTCGGCTGCACCATCAACGGATTGATCCCTGCATACCAAAAATGGTTCTTGCAAAAGGGCTTCAAATACACTGTATTTGAAAACGAGTTGAAATGGTAATTAATTTTACATATTAGCTAATTACTTGATTGATTTATAACATGTATCTTTATCGCACTCTTTCTATTTCAGGGATGACATTGAGCATATCGAAGGGCAAGAGAACTATACCCTCCCAGATGCCATGCTCAAGTTCTGCAAATCAAACAGTATAAATGTGAGGGGCCATAATATCTTGTGGGACGACCCTAAGTACCTCATACCGTGGTTGAAGAATGCATCGAGATCCAAGTTGAAGGAAGCAACCATCAAGCGAGTTAATTCGGTGGTCGGGCGCTACAAAGGAGAGTTCATTCATTGGGATGTCATCAATGAGAACATCCACAACAATCTCTTCAGCAACAACTTGAGTGGAAACGGCACACAAGTTTTCAAACTTGTTCACGACCTCGACCCTCGCCCTATCCTTTTTCTCAATGAATATAACGTCATTGAGACCTCAAGCATCTCGGCATTAGCATCACCCCAAAGATATTTGGATAAGATTGAGGAAATTAGGAGTGGGGGTTACGATGGTCCTCTGGGGATTGGCCTCGAGAGCCATTTCAATAATTCTCCAATAACATCCCCTACATTAGAGCTTTAATTGATAGGTTTGCCGCCATTGGTTTGCCCATTTTGATCACCGAATTTGATGTTAACATCAAAACATCGGATGAGCTGGTAATATATTGCTGCTAGTGTGCTTACAGTGGCGGACGCAAGATTTTAAGTAAGTGGTGTCAAAGTTATAACAAAATATAACTTTTAATAACAAAATATACCATTCTTATAAATCATAAAAATTTAATCTACGACATGCTACAACGACTAATCATATTTTGGAACTTCTGAATAATAGCTTCATTAGATACACAATTAAAGTTATAAACTTGTAAACCAATGAATACACCAAAATCTTTCCAGTTTCAATTATTATTTTGATAGATCCCCAAGCCCTCTTACATTAAAAGTATATGTTCTTGAATGCACATCGAACATAAAATTCTCGAGTTGGTCCTATAAATGCCAAAAGCTCAATGCCTCGAAAATCATTTAGATAGAATTCAACCACTCTAATTAATATGAGAGTATTATTGAAACAATAGCTTGATATTTAATAGTTTTTATATATATTCAATATATATTTATATATAATAATAAGAATAATGTTGGAGGTAAAATAGGTAGTTCAAAATGAAAATTAAGGGGTGTCATTGATACCTCTTGACCATACATGCGTCCACCACTGCGTGCTTATGCTACAAAATGAAAAGTACGTATACTTTACTTATATATGTTGCTATTGTTTTGTTGCAACTTCAATACATTGATCCGCTCCTACGCATCACTCGCACGCGGCAGTTGGTGGCATCAATGTTTGGGGGTCACTAAGCTCCGATATCCACTGCTTCGCCATGTGTTTGATCGACAAGGATTTCACCAACTTGCCCGCCGGCAACATCCTCAACAAATTCATGCTGAATTCATCAAGGTGCCAGATACGAATGGATCGACCGACACCAATGGCGTGTTTGCAGCTTCACTATTCTATGGTGAATACGAGGCAACCCTCACTCTCGATGAAGCTATAGCCTCTGTAATTTTCAATCTTGTGCCCAATAACGAAGATGTTACTGTACTTCACTTGAAGATTTGAATATCATATCCCTAGCTTTTTATATTCTAGGTTGAGGTTAATATTTATCTACTCATCATTGTATCGATCCTTATCTTTAATGAAACATCAGTAAACATGCAAGTATGGATTGCATTTTCTCATTTTCTGAACTAGCACAAGCGTATGTGGTCGTAGGTTCATTAACCTGCTATTGGCTATTCTGGGTTCACCATAAAACTAAATGCTACTTGGGCAGATGCATGACAACTAGTCCTTGCATGTTGAAGTCTAAGTTAGGGAGTTCATAAATTGTACTTTATTCGATAAGGGTGAATTGGACATACTTGACAAGGCACGTGACGCGTGACAGTAAGGGGTCTTGACTTGTGTGACTTATAACTGGATGATGCATGTTATATATGAATATATTAAGACCCGTGATCGAGTGAAGTTACTTGTGGTTAATGATTCTGCCCAGGATGGGTTTACCTTTTAATAGTTGTTTTCCCTGTTTGCCTTTATACGCTATCTTTATTCCTTTGTTATTTTTGTGTTCTGTTTGGGCAGAGCCCACCCCCTTAAACGTGATAACAAAGCTCGAAGGGATTGCTGAACTAAGGGATCAACCTTGTGTTCACCATTTCTATACTAGGTATAGGAGTCTGGGCATAGACATATAAACGACGGTCTGATAATTTTAGTTAGACTAGCCTCTAAAATCCAAACGATGGTTAGATTCTAGTAGAATTACCAGATCTCTGGGGAAGATCTACGCATTTATGCTACTAGACTAGCCCCAAAAATCATGAAAACATTACATAACTCCTTTTTTATCTTCAAGTAATAAGATTTAAAAAAATAGAAAATTGGGGATAGCAGTATGTAACACACCTACCTATTTCTCCACAGAATGAAAAACTTTAGGAAAATCGAAATGCTACCAGGATAATACACACAAAAGTTGTTGTTGAAGACTATGAAGTATTCGATGAAGAAAATGACACACATCCACCCGATATAACTTTCAAAACAAGGGACGAAAGTGCCCTAGACCATCCACACAATGATGCTTTAGTTATTATGGCCAACATTGAAGCATTTGATGTAAAAAGAGTATTTGTCGACATACATCTTCAAACACTGTTTGAGTAAAATGATGTGGGAAGAACCTTTGATGCCCATCATCACAACCTTCTATGGGTTCGCTGGAGAAGCTATATCTCTGGGAGCAATAGAATATATGCTCACATTAGGAAAAAGGGCAAAAGTCACTAAGTAACTCTATTCCACACAGTGGATTCCCCTGAATCTGCATACAAGGCGATTCTGGGATGACCGGTGTTGAACATCTTCCAAGTGGTAATATCAACATATTATAAGAAAATGAAGTTCTCCGCAGGAGACCAAGCGGATGAAGTCTTGGGAGATCAAATATCTTCCAGAAAATACTAGTCATTGCATGTTGAAGTCTAAGTTAGGGAGTTCATATATTGTACTCTATTCAGTAAGGGTGAATTGGGCATACTTGACAAGGCACGTGACGTGTGACAGTAAGGGGTCTTGGCTTGTGTGACCTATAACTGGATGATGCATGTTATATACGAATATATTAAGACCCGTGATTGAGTGAAGTTACATGTGGTTAATGATTCTGCCCAGGATAGGTGTACCTTTTAATAACTATTTTCCGTTTGCCTTTACACGCTCTCTTTATTTCTTTGCTATTCTGTGTTCTGTTTGGGTAGAGCCTACCCTCCTTAAACGTGACAACTAAGGTCGAAAGGATTGCTGAACTAACTCCCTCTGTGATCGACCATGTGCTTACCATTTCTATACTAGTTATAAGAGTCTGGGCATAGACTTATAAATTTAGTTATCGCGGCTAACTGACGGTCGCGTCAAACTCTCACAAGGAAAGGATTCAAGGCATTCTTATCCAGACTCTGCCACATCAGCAGAATGCCCACGCTGGCCATGCGGAATGCCCATGCCAGATGTAGATGTATAATCCTGATAAATAAAGAAAGTACGCAAAGAAGAAACAAATATATTCAGATCTTCTCCGATAAGGAAGGAGATCAAAGCATCCTTATCCAGACTCTGCCACGTCGGCATAGCGCCCACGCCAGTCCTGTAGAACCCCAGCCTTCGAGGCCCATCTAAAGTTTTGGCCCATGATTTGTAATCTATAAATACCTAGAGCTGCAGCAGCACCAGAGATGTTAAGACACATTATCACACATACTTCTAGGCACGCAATTTACTTTAGTTCGGGTTACGTCTGTAAGTCCCCATTTGGGGCAACATCTTTTCCGCTAGCTAATGTTGGTGGCGGCTAGCATAATGCATCTTTTCATCTTTATTTTCTTATTTGTAGATTAGGTTTATTTTCTGTATTTTACTTTATGCCTAGTTAGATCTGTTGATTCAGGTTTAGCGGCGATGAAGTGTATATAACTTGATTATACTGCCCGCTAGGTGGAAAATGGGCATGATGGCTATATATGTGCATGTTCCCAGTATGGTGGGTGTGATTTCAAAGTGGTTCGATTGGGCACGGTGATACTGAGCCGGACAGGTAAGCCGATCACGATCGAATTCCTACAGATCGAGTTAGTTCGGTGAGTCACGTAGGTGCCTCATGCTCCTTGAGAGCGGCATTGATACAGATGTTCATAAGCGGGTCCTCGTGAGTGCATGCGAGCATCAGAGTGATGGTATCTCAGTGGCCAGTTCGGGTCAATCTAGAGCTGTCAAGCTACATGTTGATGGATTTTCCCGATGGAACAAGCCGAAGCGGAGAACATAGGCATGTGTAAGTAGTTCTTAAATAGAGAAGGCATGGCGAAGTGTCTCGCAAGGGCATGATGTTATGTTACCTACTCCGCGCTTACACTGAAATGATTGATTGGGCATAGTATGTGGTATATGTGATGCGTGACAATGAGAATACTGCATGCTATGACCTATAACCAATGACGTGCATACATAGATTAGATTGCTTGTTAACGTTAAATTATCAAGTCTCGAGTTTATACATTGAGTCCCACTAGATCTGGATCATCATTTTATTCTTGTTTATTTATTAAATTTTGTTTTAGTATAGTCTTACGGTTCGTATCGTAGTGCCCATGGCAGAAGGAAGCAGAAACCCTCAACCTCCAATTTCTCCGAATAATGACAGTGGCCATTGCGGAAGTTAAATACAAAATAACTCCTTGTGGGATCGACCATATACTTACCATGTTACTATATTAACATGGTGGGCATAGGAAAACTTACAAATCTATTTTGCCCACATTGCTTTTCAACGATGGCGGTGCATCGACAACCACCTTCTCGGACACTTTACCTGGAGTGTACACTTACCCGACTGACGTCTCAATTCAGAAGGGCCGATATCTTTAAGCTCTTCGTAGATTGGTTGCGCATGCATGAATAAAACTTGGCAAGTCTAATGTTTGTAAACACATAATCTCACGCAATTCATGCAATTTAAATCATTTAAGCAAATAAAATAATTTGCATATTATAAGAAAATAAAGCTCACTCTTCACAGTTGTTCGGGTTGATCTTCAGGACTAGTACCTGTAATCATGTATAATCAATCAATAATAGTCTAATAATACATAAGTTATATCATCAACCCTTAATTATAACATCTATACTTAGATATTTAAACCTAAGTATTTAATAATGCTTATCATATTATGTTATTTGCATGATCAAAAAAAATCATATCTTGTTATTCTCTTAGTGTTTTATACTTTATCAATTTAAAGATGTCACGTGGATGATAAGGAATCATTTAACCTTGAAGATTCAATGTTCAAGATTCAAGCAAATAATAATATGGTTGAAGGAAGAAATAAGTTGCAATCCTTCAAGTGGAGCTTCGGCAGATTGTTCACACTTCAAACAAAGGGCTATAACTTGAGCAAATGACCATCAAATCAAGAGTATGATATATGATTGGAAAGCCAAGACAAATGGCTTTAAGGATTTTGTATACCCAAAGGGGGATATGATAATCTTTATAATATTTGCCGTGAAAATATTTGATGTATTAATCTGCTATATAAAGAGAATACAAATCAGAAAAATAAATAAAAGATTACATACAAAGCATTAGATACGAAATAATAGAAGAAGCAGATATTATGAAAATATCCGCTATCACCCCCCTCAAGCTAGCCGTCGGTCGATAGATGACGTGAAGCTTGGTATGAAAAAATTCAAACAACGAACGAGCCAACCCTTTAGTAAAGATGTCCGCAATTTGTAGATGAGAAGGGATAAACTGAGTAAAGAGATGACGTGAAGAAACAAGCTCATGAACAAAATGATAGTCAATGTCAATATGTTTAGCACGCTTGTGAGCTACTGGATTTTGACTGAGGAAAAAAAAAAGGACATCACTGTTGTTGTCGCAAAGTAGACGAGGTGGATCAGATAATGGAGAATGAAGCTCTTTTAGAAGATGAGTGATTCAAACTACCTTTGAAGCTGCATTAGAAAGAGCTCTATACTCCAATTCGTAGCTAGAACGAGCAACAATTTGTTGCTTCTTAGCACTCCATGAAATTAAATTTCCCCCAAGAAAGACGGAATAAATGTAAGTAGATTGATGAGTTTCAGGACAACGTGCCTAATCAGCACCAGAGTATGCAATTCCATCTTGGCTGACTATTGGAGAACTGTTCTAAGAGGTTTTGGGTATAATCATGATATTTGCTAATATTTTTTGCCGATGTTGATGTTGATGCTTATGGAATTACTGATGCATATGGGTTTTGGAAACTCATCAAAATCAAGTCATCTAACCGAGCTGTCAACCCAGCTAAATGAAAATTCTATTTAGTTTATTTCTTTATTTTGTGTTTTAAAATTTTTAATTAATATTACAAAATATATAAAGTGCTCAATTCTATTTAGTTATTGAGTGTTACCAATATTGGTTTTGATTTTTAATTAATATTACAAAATATATAAAGGGCTCAATTATTTTTCTTTTTTTTTTTTTTTGCCTACTGGTAGGGGTTAGAGTTTTGGACCAAATGTTCCAGGTTTGAGTCCCCCGTGACACGGCCTCAAAATTTACCTGATAATAAAAAATAAAAAAAAGGGCTCAATTCTATATAGTTTATTTTTTTATTTTGTGTTTGAAAGGCCAATTTTTATTTTTATTTTTTGCACATGATGCTTTTTTCCCCATTTTCATTTTGAACGATTTTTATTATCATTTACACAAAAGTCTGTGCTTCCTCCACTACCCTAAGTATTTTGACTCTACTTGTTTCATCATTCTATTCTTGTCAATTTGCTGTAAGTCTTGCTTTTTTCCCCATTTGTTGATGCAGGCATTTAGTTTTTCAGTTTGCATGGACGGTGTGTATGTTTTTGCCTACAAGGACTGTAACCTTTTTTGGCTGAGTATTTACTGACTCATAGTTTATTAAGTAAGGTAAATATGAATGTTGTACTTTCCAAAGGATTTGAAGTCCCAACTAAAAAAAGCAAGCGTCTATTATTTGAAAGGATAGACAAAAGTGTACATGTTGAAAAAAAAAGAAGAGAGAAGCAGTTCATACAAATACAATTCTATTTAGTTACCGTATATTACCAATATTTGTTTTGATTTTTAATTAATATTATAAAATATATAAAGGCCCCAATTCTATTTAATTTATTTCTTTATTTTGTGTTTTAATTTTTTTAATTAATACTCCGTATTACAAATATATAAAGTGTTCTATTCTATTTAGTTACCGGGTGTTACTAATATTTGTTTTGATTTTTAATTAATATTACAAAATATATAAAGAGCCCAATTCTATTTAGTTACCGGGTGTTATCAATAGTTGTTTTAATTTTTAATTAATATTACAAAATATATAAAGGGCCAATTCTTTTCTTTTTTTTTCTTTTTTTTTGATCCGGAAAGATAAAGGGCCAATTCTATTCAGTTTATTTCTTTGTTTTACAATTTAAAATTTTTAATTAATATTACAAAATATATAAAGTGCCCAATTCTATTTAGTTACCGAGTGTTGCCAATATTGTTTTGATATTTATTTAATATTACAAAATATATAAAGTGTCCAATTCTACCTAGTTTCAAGGTTTTGGAATTCGTCAAGCAATTTGGTAGTGACTTTTTGTACTTTATTGTAGAATTTCTTCTTTTTTTTTTTAATTTCGTACTTATCATTCAATTGAATTTCAAAAAAGCCGATTAACGTTCCATCCAGACTAATCACCATATCTGTTACCCTACCGCGGGGACTGTTAAGCTGGGATACGGATGCCGGCTGGAAAGACAAAATGGGAGGGTACTTCGGTATGAGCAATTGTCTTTGGGTTCCTCATATGAGGACTCTATATAAGGCACGTGTATCTTGGAATATAGGTATTGAAAATAGTATAAAGCCTGGAGTGGTAAGGAAACCTTCCTATATCTATGGTATACAAGAAACAAGGGTTGTAACTCTATATCAAGGCATTTATTCTTTCAAGAATTGGGATTGTGTAATGAGCTCAAAAGTATCATCATCTAAGTTGACAACAAGGATGTGGCTAAAGACATGAGGAAGTGTATCAACGGGATTCCAATAATAGATGGCAATCCTACTCGCAAGGACTTATACTTCAGAATCAGGGATATACTAAAGGATTTGGGAGTTGAGGCGGAGATATCTGGTGTGTCCTAGGAAGGTATAACACAGTAGCCAATGCATTTGTAAAAGAATTGGATGAAAATTTTAAGTCAACGCATGAAGAACCTAAACATGGTTACAAGGTCTACAGTGATGATGAGCTTCGGCTTCTCAATAAAAAGCGCAGTCTATTTGAAGCATTCAAGGAAATCGGTGCAATAGAGGAGGATGAGAAGGATAAGAAGAAAGCAGTGATAATATGTAATTATTCTTGTATAATTTGTCATATTTGCTAACTAATTGAATCTTTGTCATTTTTTTGATGTAATGCCTCTATGACAAGCACACGTCTCAATTACATAAATAGTGTACATGGGTTCACCATATACAGTGAAACTGAGCATTCTGTACTCTACATAAGGCGTGTGTATCGTGGAATATAGGTGGTTCACAGCTTATAGAGCCTGGTGTGGTTAGGAATCTACAATTTAATATGAATAATTAATAATCAGTATAAATGAAAAAAAAAATGTCAACCAAACATCGACTAAGGAATGATAAATCCTAGCCACACGACCTCTAAACAAGAAAAAATTAACCAAAATGACCCCTAAACAAGAAAAAATCAAATAGTCTATTATTTAATCTAATTTCTAAGTGTTAATAAAACATTAATGTTTCTAAGATTTATAACATGTTAAAATATATTAATGTTTAGCGTAGGAATAATTTCATCTTTGCTGATTTTACTCTAGTAGACTATTATTATTGTTGTTATAGATTAGATTTTTGACATAATGGTGAGACCAAATACTCTTATTTATACTATTCAAAGTTCAAAGAAGTGGTTAAGATCTTTCAAGCTTTAATATTAACGATCAATTTACTATAGAATTCTAAAAATTATTTACTTATGTGAATTAAGTTCAAATTATTTGCTTATGTAATCAAACTTCGAATGAGAACAAATGACTTTAGTTGAATTTTTCAATTTCTCAAATGTGATATTCTATAATTTATGAGAAAATTTACTAAGTAAATTTACTAAGTAAGCATTTTAGCAATCAATCCCCTAATTATAATATTTTTCCACCTTAGTTATTGAATTTTACAAACATAAATTTAAATTTAATTACATTATAAAACTATGTCATTTAATACCACGATTCAAACTTCTAGTCCATAAAATATTGAACTCGAATAACTTAAGAGTAATAATTAATTGAAATTTAAAAAATAAATAAATTAAGTAGGGCTGCAAACGAGCCAAGCTAAGCCGAGTATTGGTCTGCTCGGGTTCGGCTCATTTAATATTTTACATGTTCGGGCCAAGGTTCGAGTTCGAGTCGAGCTTTAAATTCGTGCTCGAGCTCAGCTCGAGGTAAAAATGTTGAGTTTGAATTCAGCTCGAGTTCGGCTCGCTAAATATTTGATAAATGGTTCGGTTCAAGTTCGGTTCAAATTTGAGCTCGAATCCGCCGGCTCGTGAAAAGCTCGAATTTTATTTTAATTCAAGCTCGAGCTCGAACTCGATTTTGAGCTCGTTTAAAATACATGAGTTTAAAATATTTTCTTTTAATATTCTAAATGAACATAAAAAAAAATAAAAAAAAATAAAAAAAAAAATCATCAAACAAAAATTAAAAGTATTTAATACTATAAAATAATAAATAATTGTACAATGTAATAAATGAATTGATGATAATTGGTGATATATATTAATGTTAGAAGTTGATATTTTCTAATAATAATTCTGGTGTAGTGCCTAATTAGCTTTGGTCGTGATTTAAAATTAATTTTAACTCATGGACAATAGTTCAAATCCTCTTACCTACATTTTTTTTAAACTTAAATGCTAAAGCTCGTTTACAGGCTCGATTAGGACTTTGCGAACAAGCTCGATTAATATACGAGCCGAACATGTTCGCGAGCAAAATGAGTCGAATATCCTAGAGATCGAGTTCGCCTCGTTAAATTAATCGACCTCAAATTCGGGCTCGAACTCGGCTTGTTTGTTAACGAATTCGACTTCGAACGAGCTTTTTCCAAATCGAACACAGAGTAAATGATACGAACCTTGACAGATCCGTATATCGAACACGCAAGCGGAAGACTCGATAGATAAAGATGGAAACCCCAATATACCAACGGACGAACCCCCTAAATGATATAGGCGAGATTGTCTCCCTATACCCCAAAGAGACGATTGCCGAAGTCACACGGAGGCGATGAATGACACACAACGAGGGATGATTTACTCGCTGATTCGCCGGATAAACGTTCGTCTTGGACGAACAAAGAGAATTTTCTAAAGTCTCTAAAAGAGAGATAAACTCACCAAAATAATATTCATCAAAGTCTTATTTTCGTGCATTACATAAAGGTCATATTTATAGGCTTCAAAAAGTCCTAATTCTATAAGGAAACTAGTTAAAAACTTATCCTAACATATACCAAACCAAATTCTAGTCTAAAAAGGAATAATATTACCAAAATAATGCTGAAAATAACCCTACCAACTAAAATATTAATAAAATCCGAAAATAATAAAAATATTCAACTAGATAAACTAATAAATAATATCTTCACTCTTTAGCCCATATCATCTTCAATCCTTGGCCCATAAAGTGAAATCCACGATCTACGGGTTGCATCATTCCCCTCCTCTTGAAGAGGATTTGTCCTCAAATCCTGCTCGTCTCCCACATCAAAAGGAAAGAAATTTTGCTTCTCATTCTCTTCAAATTCCTCCAACTTCTTCATCCCCTTGAACTCGATCAAATGTTCGCTCCCTCGAATGGATAATAAATTATGAAATGCATCTTTGGAAGAAACATCATCGAATTCCTGCACAAATGAATAAATAGAAGAGAATTCAAGATCATTAGTGGCCAAAACTTTCCCCTTGCTGCACTTTGCCCCCACAAACTTCTCCTCCTTTTCGACCCACTCCAAGTCATCACTCCGATCAAGTAGAGACTGATGCATCAACTCATTCTCCTTTGTCTCTACTTCCTCCTCCTTAGGCTTCACTATCTCCGCCTCCTTTTGCAATTGCACTTGATCCTCCTCATATACTTGTTTTGGAGTAAAAATAACAAGCGACACCTTATCCTCAACATGAGATATGTTCTCCGGCAGCTGCTCTTCATCATCCACTTGATTCTGCACACTCAAAACACTATCATCAAATAAAGTAAGTGGACCAGAAGGTGCTTCGATTTCTTCCACCTCTTCATTCAGTTCTTCCAAGACCTCCATTTTTGAATCTTTTCTGTCATCTTTGGTCACAACTCCACCATTATCAAGAACTGGATTAGAGAAACTCATACAATCTGACCTTGGCTTCACATATGCACGTGTGTACACCTTCGGCTGCTCTTTTTTCTCCCAAAAACTCCTCCTTGAATATGAAACATTAGTAGTTTGAGGTTGACTCCAATCGGTCTGAATCTGTTTCACCTTACGGATTCTCTCATACACTGGTTCCATCTGAGCTCTCAATATCTTTCCAAACTCCTTCTTCATCGCCTCTATCATGAATTTCATTTGTGGATCAACATCAAGAGGCTGCTCACTCGACATATCTGCAAAACCATTTTTTTTTTTCCTTTCCTCTTTTTTTTTTTTTTTTTTTTCACAAAAACGAAAATGTTAGATAAAAAGGATCCGCACCACCTCACAAGCACTCGTGTATCACTCAAAGAGAAAACACTCAGCACTCGTGTATCGCTCAAAGAGAAATCACTCAGCACTCATGTATCACTCAATAATATATGGCTTTTACCCTCTTTTAGTCTCACACTCTTTTTGACATTGTTGCAAAATCAAAATAATAAGGGATTTTTTTTTATTTTATTTTTTTCTGAATTTTTTTTAGATATTTCGACACAAAGGAAAAATCCTCGTAACTTACACCCTAACACTACAGACTGAGACGCAGAAGCTGAACAACAGACATTCCGACACTAATCAGTAAACGTCGCAACAGGATCGCTAAAGCAGCAGATAGACAAAAACCCAACAGACAGCGAATTACGACAGCACACAGAAACCGTCGTAATAGAATGGAAAATACGACGCTGAACAGAAAACTACGTGAACAGACAGATCTGAAAGATTTTGTTTTTTTTTTTTTTTTTAACGACGAACAAATACGAAACGAATCTAAAAGACGCGAACAAAGAACGCAAACAAGAACGAAAATACTAGACGAAAAAGAATCTAGAACGAAAAGACATGGAAACTAAAGGAACGATTAACCTGGATAACGCAACCTAGGCTCTGGTGCCAAATGATACGAACCTTGACAGATCCGTATATCGAACACGCAAGCGGAAGACTCGATAGATAAAGATGGAAACCCCAATATACCAACGGACGAACCCCCTAAATGATATAGGCGAGATTGTCTCCCTATACCCCAAAGAGACGATTGCCGAAGTCACACGGAGGCGATGAATGACACACAACGAGGGATGATTTACTCGTTGATTCGCCGGATAAACGTTCGTCTTGGACGAACAAAGAGAATTTTCTAAAGTCTCTAAAAGAGAGATAAACTCACCAAAATAATATTCATCAAAGTCTTATTTTCGTGCATTACATAAAGGTCATATTTATAGGCTTCAAAAAGTCCTAATTCTATAAGGAAACTAGTTAAAAACTTATCCTAACATATACCAAACCAAATTCTAGTCTAAAAAAGAATAATATTACCAAAATAATGCTGAAAATAACCCTACCAACTAAAATATTAATAAAATCCGAAAATAATAAAAATATTCAACTAAATAAACTAATAAATAATATCTTCACTCTTTAGCCCATATCATCTTCAATCCTTGGCCCATAAAGTGAAATCCACGATCTACGGGTTGCATCATTAATGATGCAGCCCATAGATCGTGGATTTCAATTCATGGGCCAAGAATTAAAGATGATATGGGCTAAAGAGTGAAGATATTATTTATTAGTTTATTTAGTTGAATATTTTTATTATTTTCGGATTTTATTAATATTTTAGTTGGTAGGGTTATTTTCAGCATTATTTTGGTAATTTTATTCCTTTTTAGACTAGGATTTGGTTTGGTATATGTTAGGATAAGTTTTTAACTAGTTTCCTTATAGAATTAGGAATTTTTAAAGCCTATTAATATGGCCTTTATGTAATGCACGAAAATAAGACTTTGATTATTAATCATAATTGTGAGTTTTATTCTCTCTTGAGAGTTAGTCGAGTTCCTCTTGATTTTTCCAAGACGAATTCTCTTATCGGCGAATCAACGAGCCAATCAAATCTCGTTGTGTGTCATTCATCGTCTCCGTGTGACTAAGGCGATCATCACTTGGGGTATAGGGGGTTTAGGCCGATTCTATATCATTTGTGGGATTAGACTTTAGGTATATTGAGATATCCATCGGTTACAAATTCAGTTCGTGTCTTCCGCGTGCGTGTTGAATTACGGATCTGCCTAGGTTCGTATCATTTGGCACCAGAGCCTAGGTTGCGTTATCCAGGTTGATCGTTCCTTTAGTTTCCATGTCTTTTCGTTCTAGATTCTTTTTCGTCTAGTATTTTCGTTCTTGTTTGTGTTCTTTGTTCGCGTCTTTTAGATTCGTTTCGTATTTGTTCGTCGTTAAAAAAAAAAAAAAAAAAACAAAAAAACAAAATCTTTCAGATCTGTCAGTTCACGTACTTTTCTGTTCAGCGTCGTATTTTCCATTCTATTACGACGGTTTCTGTGTGCTGTCGTAATTCGCTGTCTGTTGGGTTTTTGTCTATCTGCTGCTTTAGCGATCCTGTTGCGACGTTTACTGATTAGTGTCGGAATGTCTGTTGTTCAGCTTATGCGTCTCAGTCTGTAGTGTTAGGGTGTAAGTTACGAGGATTTTTCCTTTGTGTCGAAATATCTAAAAAAAATTCAGAAAAAAATAAAATAAAAAAAAATCCCTTATTATTTTGATTTTGCAACAATGTCAAAAAGAGTGTGAGACTAAAAGAGGGTAAAAGCCATATATTATTGAGTGATACATGAGTGCTGAGTGATTTCTCTTTGAGCGATACACGAGTGCTGAGTGTTTTCTCTTTGAGTGATACACGAGTGCTTGTGAGGTGGTGCGGATCCTTTTTATCTAACATTTTCATTTTTGTGAAAAAAAAAAAAAAAGAGGAAAGGAAAAAAAAAATGGTTTTGCAGATATGTCGAGTGAGCAGCCTCTTGATGTTGATCCACAAATGAAATTCATGATAGAGGCGATGAAGAAGGAGTTTGGAAAGATATTGAGAGCTCAGATGGAACCAGTGTATGAGAGAATCCGTAAGGTGAAACAGATTCAGACCGATTGGAGGCAACCTCAAACTACTAATGTTTCATATTCAAGGAGAAGTTTTTGGGAGGAAAAAGAGCAGTCGAAGGTGTACACACATACATATGTGAAGCCAAGGTCAGATTGTATGAGCTTCTCTAATACAGTTCTTGATAATGGTGGAGTTGTGACCAAAGATGACAGAAAAGATTCAAAAATGGAGGTCTTGGAAGAACTGAATAAAGAGGTGGAAGAAATCGAAGCACCTCCTGGTCCACTTACTTTATTCGATGATGATGTTCCGAGTGTGCATAATCAAGTAGGTGATGAAGAGCAGCGAGATCTTACCTCATTGGTTGTTGAAAAACAAGTTTGTGAGGATCAAGTACAGCTGCAAAAAGAGGCGGAGATGGTGAAGCCTAAGGAGGAGGAAGTAGAGACAAAGGAGAATGAGTTGATGTATACGTCTTTACTTGATCGGAGTGATGATTTGGAGTGGGTCAAAAAGGAGGAGAAGTTCGTGGAGGCAAAGTGTAGCAAGGGGAAAGTTTGTTCCACCATTGATCATGATCGTCTATCTTCTTCTATTTATTCTAATTTGCAGGAATTCAATGATGTTTCTTTCAAGGGTGCATTTGATGGTTCATTTTCCATTCGAGGGAGTGAACATCATATTGAGTTCAAGGAGATAAGGAAGTTGGAGGCATTTGAAGAGAAGAAGAAGCTGAGTTTCTTTCCTTTTGATGTAGGAGACGGCCAGGATTTGAGGACAAATCCTCTTCAAGAGGAGGGGAATGATGCAGCCCATAGATCGTGGATTTCAATTCATGGGCCAAGAATTAAAGATGATATGGGCTAAAGAGTGAAGATATTATTTATTAGTTTATTTAGTTGAATATTTTTATTATTTTCGGATTTTATTAATATTTTAGTTGGTAGGGTTATTTTCAGCATTATTTTGGTAATTTTATTCCTTTTTAGACTAGGATTTGGTTTGGTATATGTTAGGATAAGTTTTTAACTAGTTTTCTTATAGAATTAGGAATTTTTGAAGCCTATAAATATGGCCTTTATGTAATGCACGAAAATAAGACTTTGATTATTAATCATAATTGTGAGTTTTATTCTCTCTTGAGAGTTAGTCGAGTTCCTCTTGATTTTTCCAAGATGAATTCTCTTATCGGCGAATCAACGAGCCAATCAAATCTCGTTGTGTGTCATTCATCGTCTCCGTGTGACTAAGGCGATCATCACTTGGGGTATAGGGGGTTTAGGCCGATTCTATATCATTTGTGGGATTAGACTTTAGGTATATTGAGATATCCATCGGTTACAAATTCAGTTCGTGTCTTCCGCGTGCGTGTTGAATTACGGATCTGCCTAGGTTCGTATCATTAATGATGCAGCCCGTAGATCATGGATTTCAGTTCATGGGCCAAGAATTAATGATGATATGGGCTGAAGAGTAATATTAATATTTAGTTGTTTATTTAGATGGTTATTTTTATTATTTTCGGTTTTTATTAATATTCTAGTTGGTAGGGTTATTTTCAGCATTATTTTGGTAATTTTATTCCTTTTTAGACTAGGATTTGGTTTGGTATATGTTAGGATAAGTTTTTAACTAGTTTCCTTATAGAATTAGGACTTTTTGAAGCCTATAAATATGACCTTTATGTAATGGACGAAAATCAGCTTGATTATTATTATTTTGGTGAGTTTATTTCTCTCTTTTGAGAATTTCAATTATTCTCTTTGTTCGTCCAAGACGAACGTTTATTCGGCGAATCAATCGAGTTTATCACCCTCGTTTGTGTGTCATTCATCGCCTCCGTGTGACTTCGGCAATCGTCTCTTTGGGGTATAGGGAGACAATCTCGCCTATATCATTTAGGGGGTTCGTCCGTTGGTATATTGGGGTTTCCATCTTTATCTATCGAGTCTTCCCCTTGCGTGTTCGATATACGGATCTTTCAAGGTTCGTATCATTTGGTACCAAATGATACGAACCTTGCTCGATCCGTAATTCAACACGCATGCGCGGAAGACAAGAACTGAATTTGTAACCGATGGATATCTCAATATACCTAAAGTCTAATCCCACAGATGATATAGAATCGGCCTAAACCCCCTATACCCCAAGTGATGATCGCCTTAGTCACACGGAGACGATGAATGACACACAACGAGATTTGATTGGCTCGTTGATTCGCCGATAAGAGAATTCGTCTTGGAAAAATCAAGAGAACTCGAATAACTCTCAAGAGAGAATAAAACTCACAATTATGATTAATGATAGATTGCTTTTCGTCCATTACATAGGTTCCCTATTTATAGTGCAAATAAACCTATCTAGACCTAGTCAAACTAGGAAATAACTTAAGCAAAGTCAAAGTATGGTCCAACCCACTTAATTACATAACAAAGCCCAAAAATAAAGCCTTTTAAGGCACTAAAACTCGGGCTTAAAATAAAGTGACGAAAATAATAATTAAACAACTAAATAAACTAATAAATAATATCTTCACTCTTTAGCCCATATCATCTTCAATCCTTGGCCCATAAAGTGAAATCCACGATCTACGGGTTGCATCAGTAAGTCTCGAGTAGCTCTGCTCGTTTGCACTACTTTATTATTTATTTGATCTTGAAAAGATATAATACCACTCCTTGACCTATTTTGCTATTATAGCGAACAATGAACTACTTGACATTTAAAGTGAGCACTACTTTGTGTTGTGTTGTTTTATTCCTTTCACATGGAGCAAAAAAAAAAGCGAGTAAACCAGCGGCTTAACATTCATGGTGAATATAACTATCCGAAGAATATCATTACAATATTTATCATTTTGGCCCACTAAAACTAACTACTCTCCTCCGTCCTCTATTTACTGGACCTTTTTTTTTTGCATGCGTTTTTACGCTTCTTGATGATGAGTTTTAAAATGGATTTTCAAATTTTTTTCTTTTACAGGATACTAAGACTGTCCAAGTATCCCGTAACAGAAAAAATTCTTCAAAAATCAATTTTAAAACTCATCATCAAGAAGCGTGGAAACGCGTGCTGAAACAAAAGATCCAGTAAATGGAGGACAGAGGGAGTACATGTACTTTATCCATAATTGCTCTTCCATATACATATTTTTACTTTAATACACCTAAAAGGTTACTTTTTATTTTCTAATTTTATTATATATTTGAGACTATTTATATGGGATGGAGCTAGTACCATCATAATCAAAATGAATACAAGTACATGAGATATGTCATTCATCTTAACTTTTATTATTACTATATCGAATAATAGACAACTTGACATTCAAAATTGAATGCAATTACCAAATAAATATTTTCTCTTTCTTAATATAATTTTGTATTACTTTAGAAATAATCGCACTATCATTTAGAAATAGATAACTATATAATTTTATTATTATTTATTTTTTTACTTTAAAATTACAACATGAATTGATGATACTATGTTAATTTTTCAATAAGAGCATCTCCAGCGCGCCGTTTGTGAGGAGCTCGAGCCCGCGGCGCGAGCCCGGGCCGCGCTGGTGAGCCCCTCCTCCGGCAAGCCCGACGCGCAATCCTGAGCCAGGCTCGCGCCCCCTCCCTCCCCCCTATGCTGACGTCATAATGACGTCAGTCAGGTTATTTATTTATTTAAAAATTGATTTTTGACAAAAAAAAAAAAAAAAATCTTTCAGCCGTTGCAAGCAACGGCTAGCCAAACGGCTACATCCCCAAACCCTCCCTATGAATACACACACTCACATAAACAATTCTACACCATTTTTACACAATTTCTACACAATTATCACACAAATCTATCTCAAAAAATCCATATTTTCTACAATTTCAATCCATCAATATGTCAAGCTCTTCCGAAATTTCATCCGATTCCTCCTCATCCTCCGGCGAACTCGAAGTGATGTACCAACAAATCCAAAAGAATGCCGAATTTGCTCGGAAATATAAAGAAGCGAAGAAGAAGAAGGAAAAAAGCCACCGAGTCGACAAAATGCCGAAGGTATCCAGTTAGGCGAATGATCGATCGAGATCGAGTCACCGGAGCAAACCAACTTTTCTCTGACTATTTCGCTGAGAGGCCCACATACCCCGACAATTTGTTCCGTCGACATTTCGGGATGTCAAAGCATTTGTTCTTGCGTATCGTGAGGGTGTTGGAGAGTCGCGTCGAGTATTTCCAACAATGAGATGATGCAATAGCAGGCCGGGTTTCACAACACTGCAGAAGTACCCCGCCGCTATACGCCAACTCGCCTACGGGGGTCCCGGTGACCAATTCGATGAGTACTTGCGGATGTAGGAGACTACCGCTATAGATTCATTGAAGAACTTTGCAGTTGGAATTGAGATCTAGATTCCAACAAACCTCCAGTGTTGGATGGTTTGAATTACTCATTTTGGAGAGTAAGGGTCAGACACTATATCAAATCCATTGATGCTAGAGCATGGTCTCATGTTCTTCATGGCTGGTCACATCCAAAGAAGACGGACGAAGAGGGAGACTCTGTTCCAAAGCCAATAAGCGAATGGACAAGGGAAGAGAATGAGGCAGCAACTTTCAATGACAAAGCCCTTAATGCAATCTTCTCTACAGTGGATGTCAACATGTTCAAGTTGATCAAGAATTGTGAGTCTGCAAAAGAGGCTTGGGATATCTTGGAACTCTATTGCCAAGGTGACACTGCTGTCAAGGACACAAGGGTACGTATTCTCACTACTAAGTTTGAGAATCTTCGAATGAGGAATGATGAATCCGTGGGTGATTACTGCAACAAAATCTTAGATATTGCCAACGAGTGCATGGATCTTGGAGAGCCCATTCCCAACAAGCTCATGGTGTCAAAGGCGTTGCGTACGCTAACTCCCAAGTTCCAGCAAAAGGTCACAGCAATCACTACAATGAAGAATGTGGGTGCCCTTGAGTTTACTGCAGTGATGAACGACCTCAAAATGTTTGAAATGGATCTGGAAGCATCAGAAAGATACACACCGAAGAAAAGTCTAGCTCTTCAAGCCTCATCATCCAGCTCTGTGTACACACCACCATGAGCAAGCCCATCTGAACAAGTTGATGATGATGTCATCTTTGATGACATGGAGGAACCAAGCATGGAACTTTTAATTCATAAGGTAAATGCTTTGGTAAAAAATTTCAACAGGTTTGCAGGTAGAGGAAGGGATCAAAATAATTCAGATCCAAATAGGAGAGTTGGCAGCTCTGTAGTTCTTAAAGAACTCCCAAGTTTATCACAAGGGAATGTTGTTCCCCCAAGAAGAAATATGTCAGATCCACAGCAGTTCAAGCAGAGGGACTACTACAAAATTCAATGCCATGAATGTCGAGGGTATGGTCATTATGTTCATGAGTGTGCAAACACATTCAGAAAAAGAGGTAAAGTTGTAAATTTCATATCATTAAGTGATGATGAAATAGCTGAACCTGTTACAGAGACCCCTGAACCGACCATAGAGGAGCCCTCAATGATGGCTACAGTATCATCAATTGTTGATGATTCTTGTGATTATTCTGATTTGTTTTGTCTAACGAGTATTGTAGAACCTGTATAGGATGTAAGTGAAGAATTGGAGCTTGTTGATGATTCACTTCAGGTATTGGTGGAACTTAAAGATTCATATGATGAGTTGCTGATCAAGTTCAAGTAGCAAGTCAGAAGAAATGAGGTCCTGACCAAGGAGAATGATGAGCTCAAGGCCCAACTTATAAGATTGCAGGTAATGCTCACACAAAAAGATTTTGAGCTAGGTAAGCAAGCTGTTAAACTTGATCTAGCTGAGAAAACCTTTCACAAACTGAATACTGGTTCTACTAAGTTAAATGAAGTTCTTGCTTTACCACAGTTGGGATCTAGAGGCTTAGGATTTGTTGAGGTGACTAAACCTGTTGTTTCTAACGTTCTATCAACAAATGAAAAACCATTTGTTAGATCAAAGTCTGACTTGCAGGAAAATGAACCCGTGAAGACATCAAGAAGGATCTTCAAGTGCCATCACTATCACAGAGCTGGACACATTAAGCCGTACTGTAGAGACTGGCTGAAGGATAAGCAGAAAGTTAAGATGCTTGAAGAAAAAGTGATAAAGAGTGGAACTAAAAGCAAGATTGGAGGTGCTTCTGTCTCAAAGAGTAAAGGCAAGATGGTGTGCAATGTTGTGTTCACAGCATCAAGCTCGAAGGTAGGGGGAGCATGGTATTTTGATAGTACTTGTTCCAGGCACATGACCAAATCAAAGGAGTTGCTGGAGCATTTCAAACCCATTGTTGGAGGAATTCTGACATATGAAGTGGATGTTGCTGTATACCACTCAATGATAAGGAGTTCGTTATATTTAACTTCAGCTCGACCTAATATTTTGTTTAGTGTCTATCCTTGTGCCAGGTTTCTAGCAAATCCACACTCAGATTGGGGAGGAGACTTGGAAGGAAGGAAGAACACTAGTGGAGGTTGTTGCTACATTGGCAACAACATTGTGTCGTGGCACAACAAGAAACAGAATTGTGTAACACTGTCAACCTCAGAGGCTGAGTACGTGGCAGCGGGGAGTTGTGTTACTCAATTGTTGTGGTTGAAAAGGATGTTGGAGGACTATAAACTTGAGGGGGGGGGGGGGGGTATTACTATACTCTGTCATAACACCAGCTCTATCCACATCACAAAGAACCCTGTCCAATTTGGTCGCACAAAACACATCGACACCCGATATCACTTCCTTCGAGATTTGGTGGATAAGAAGATACTTGAGGTAAAGTACCTTCGAACTGAAGATCAAATTGCTGATATATTTACGAAACCCCTTGACTTTGAGAGATTTTCTAAACTTAGAAACTCTCTCGGAATGTGTTCCATCTGAAAAGTTAGGTGGATGTTGCTAGCTCTGCATTCTGCCTTGTGCAACCAATGAAGTTATGGCTAGTATATCATTCTTTATTTGAAAAAATAAAAAATAAATAAATAAAATAAAAAAATAAAAATAACCGTATAACTTGGAGCACAGTCAGTGTCAAAGACTCTGCATAAGTGCATCCTTGAAAAATGGTGTACATACAAAAACAAAAAAAAAAGAAATAAATAAATGTATCTAGCCAGATATAATTCGTAATTTTACAATGCAGAGCTCAACAACATGGTTTTGGGGTGTGTGATGGAACACTTTTCTTGAAAGTTTTTATTGCTTTGGATCTCTCTTTATTCTGTGGGGTATAGTTGATATATCTCAACATTTGACCTTCATGTCAATCGTACTTATCTCAATTATTTGTCTCTCTTTCCATATCTTAGTTTCGATTTTAAAGATTGTGATAGAGGTCTCTCATATCATCCCTCTTTAAATCTGTGTATTATACCCCTCTCTCTCTATCAGTCTATGTTATCTTCTCTGTCCTTCTCACATCTACACCCACACTGACTCAAACCACTTCAAATCCTGCTTTGATTCCTTCGCCTTCTGCTCCACAATTCAAATTCTTCAACCCTTTCGTCCTCTATCAAGCATCTGGATTCCATGCCTTCGAATCATAGATGGTCAACTCCATTGTCAGTGTCACTTAGCTTCCTGCAAAGACGCAGTCACTATGTCGCCAACACTGCTGTCTCCCCTGATAAACACCAACACCAGCAGCTTGATCTTCTGCTTTCTTCACAAAAAGGGGGAGATGATGGTGATGATGCAGATGCTGAAGAAGAGCTTAGCTGATGTTTATGATGAAGACAAGGATGCTGATGAAGTGAGATGTTGATCCAGCTGTGTGTTTTGCAGAGTTGACTGTTTTGTTTAAAGTGCTAGACACTTTGTTTATCTCTGCGTGTTTTGTGATTTTGATGACTTGGATTGACATTGCTGTTGCACAGTTTTTGTTCATGTTGTTTAATGCTATAAATTATTGTGTTTGGTTTTAACATTTGATTTTCAGCACTCCTACATTGTTTGAGTTGCTGTTGGTTTTGTGAAGAAAGACAAAAAGGGGGAGTTTGTTGAAAGCTACCTCTTATTTGTTTTGTCTTTCTTCACTTGTATTGTTTGTCTTTGTTTTGTTTGTGCAGGATTTGGATTAAGCTTATTGGGCTGAATTAAAGATTGAAGGAGACTTTGGGCTTCAGCACTTGGGCTGAAATAAGGGAGAGTGGACTTCAGCGTGTTGGACTTAAGAGTGATGGGCTTCAGCTCTGTTAGATCTGCAGCAAGAAGCCCGTTAGTTACTAAAGCCCTAAATAAGTGGAGAGGTGGAACAGGTCAAAGGGAAATCATGGGTGACGTGGCTAGAGATATACGTGAGAGAATTCATCACCTACGTTCTGATTGTGGGAAGAAACGGAAGCAAGAACGTGGGAAGAAGATGAGGGGAGTCGAACTATATACTCCCCGAATCTACAGAATTTAATTACGCTTTTTGGAGAGGAGAAGATTGAATCATAGAATAGAGAGAAAGATCCAAAAGGTTGTGTGTGAGTTGAGTAAACTAACTTTAGGGTTAGTATTTTTCATAGTTCTTTTCCTCAATTCTAGTTTGTAATTCTTTGTGAATTATAGTAAATCGTTTCGCCTTGAGGCACGCAAGATATCCTCACGATATCTTGCGCAAAACAGTTTTGGGTTCGTGTTTATCTGTTTCAATTTTTCATCCAAACTTTTCCGCTGCGTTTGTGTTCATTGTAGCACTCACAGAGCTGCTTACTGTGAACACCTCTGTGCGTTTCCTCACGATATCTTGCACAAATTGTTTGTGTGTTTGTATTTTTCTTCTTCAATTTTCGTTTGATTTAATTCCGCTGCGTTTGTGCTTTTGAGTTTGTTTCTGTAGCAAACTCTGTAAGCACCTTTGTGCGTTTTCTGACCACCCGTTGATACCAACAAGAGGTATCAAAACCGACACTCGACACACTGAGTGACGGTCCTGAATATGTGTTTCCACTAAGGGGGAGGGCGACATGGTGTGGGTGTGTGCAGCGACATGGTGTGGGTGTGTTGCAGCAACATTACCCTTGAAAGTTTTTTTTATTTGGATATTTCTCAAATCTTAGAGTTAATCTCGGTTTTTTGGTAGATTTGACAAAGGCACGTAAGTGTACCTATCGCTTTTCTACCTTGATATATATCTCCTTTTTCTCTGAGCCTTTTTGAATCTCCTATTTTCTTTAAGCCTTCTTGAATGAACTCGAGTTTGGTCTCCACTACATACATGTAGCCTTGTTTTTTTCACTAACTTCATCCTTATACACCTCATGTATATCCTCAACAAATCCAACCGCTTCACAAGTTTTTCTTCTCATGTTTTTCTCTTTCTTCACAAAAAGGGGGAGATGGCTGCAGTGTTGCTGGTGCTGATGTAGAAGATGAGGCAGATGGTGTTCTGCTGTTTAGTTGTAGTTGTTGATGTGTTTGTGAAAAAAGACAAAAAGGGGGAGTTTGTTGGAATCTAGACATCGATTCCAACTCTTGGTTTTGTCTTTCTTCACATATATTTACATAGATTTATCTCATGTGTCATGATGGACTAAGGGGGAGTGATGAGGTGGCGTATGTGCAAGCTGATGTAGCGACTGCTATGTGCTACTCAATTGCTGATGTTTTATGCTATAAACTTTTGGATGTTTGGTTTTAGCATTTGGTTTGCAAAACTCTGGATGGTGTCTACCAATCATTGAGTTTATGATGTTTTTGTGAAGAAAGACAAAAAGGGGGAGTTTGTTGGAATCTAGATCTCAATTCCAACTTTTTGTTTTTTGTCTTTCTTCACATATGTTTACATGGATTTATTTCATGTGTCATGTTCGACTAAGGAGGAGTGATGAGGTGGCTGATGAGTCCGCTGATGAGGTGGCTGATAAGCAAGCTAATGTGGCGGCTGATGAGCAAGCTGATGTGGCGGCTGATGTGGCTTGGACAATGGTCGAAGACCAAGTCACCGTTTGGGCTTATTCGGTATTGAAGGATGCTTGGGTTTATTCACTTATAGACCAACACGTAACAGGTCAATAACCTCCTTCCTATCTTCAAGGAATTGACCTACTTGGAGATTACAATGGTAGTTGGAAGACTCGGTCAAAGCAGAATCATGGGCCGTAGCATTGAGAGAATAACCGTCCACTAACTTCAATCAAGTCGTGCAAGGAGAAGAACGTGGGTATGTGACTGGATTGTAACCGCCTATGACTAGCACTACTTGCATAGTGGGGTCTGATGTACTTGGTGCTGTGGTGATTGCAGTTGTTTATAAGGAGAGGGCTTTTGGTGAGATTAATTTTTCAGAGATCGAGATTCGTCCAAAAAGTGTTTGTAGTTGTGTAATACTAGTTTGAGAGTTAGTAATTTTTCATAGGTCTTTTCCTCAACTCTAGTTTGTAATTCTTTGTGAATTATAGTGAAAGTTTCGCCTTGAGGCATCTACAAGATATAATTCATATATCTTGCAGAAAAATCATCTTCTTCATTTCTGTTTTTTCATCTTTCTATCTTTGTCTTTATGTTTTTCGTTGCCTCGGCTTCTAATGAGGTGCTCGCAGAGCTAGCCTCTGTGAGTACCTCTGTGCTCGCCCCCTGCCCTATGTTGGTTTCCGCTGCGTTTTGTGTTCAAAGAGGTTGTCACAGTGCAGACCTCTGCGAACGCTTGTGTTTATGAGCACTTGTGTTCAA
This sequence comes from Mentha longifolia, assembly GCA_001642375.2. Classification (NCBI taxonomy): domain Eukaryota; kingdom Viridiplantae; phylum Streptophyta; class Magnoliopsida; order Lamiales; family Lamiaceae; genus Mentha; species Mentha longifolia. The sequence goes on along the minus strand of CM038120.1, from coordinate 12,545,261 downwards.
CGAGTCTGTCACTGTACAGAGCTTTGCGAATACCTCTTTGTTTTCCTGACCACCATTTGATACCAACATTTGCATCGGCAATTCGAACCATCTTCGGTGGTCATTACCTGAGGAAGCCAACCGGAGATGATTGTCAACGAATTATGGCAAGGCACGAGGCTCGCCACGACTTTCTAGGGATATTCAGGTTTGATTGACTGCATGCACTGGGCATGGAAGAACTGTCCAGTGGGGTGGCCAGTGGGGTGGAGTGCCCAGTACACACGTGGGGATAAGGGTCACCCTACCATCATCCTTGAGGCCGTTGCATCTCACGATTTGTGGATATGGCACACCTTTTTCGGGGTAGCTGGAGCGCTCAACGACATCAACGTTCTCAATCAATCGCCGGTGTTCAGCGATGTCATCAAAGGAATAGCACCTCCGGTTCATTTCCTCGCCAACGGAAGGCAATACAACATGGGCTACTACCTCGCCGACGGGATTTATCCGAAGTGCCCATTTTTGTTGCAGCCCCACCACACACCACTGATGAAAAAGTGGAGCGTGGAACGTGCTTTTGGCATTTTACAAATCCATTGGGGCATGGTCAGCGGCCCATCACGACTCTGGTATTGTGATAGTATACAAGATATCATGTATGCTTGTATTATCTTGCATAACATGATAATCGAGGATGAAGGAGCAAACGCGACAAATTGGGCTCCACCTGATGAGGAAGCCTCTACTTCTGTAAATGGTGGAGCGAATCGAGGAGCTCACGGTTCGTTTCGGGAGTACGTGGAGTGCAACGCGTCGCTACGCGATAGGGCCAAATACGACGATCTATACAATGATTTGGTCGAAGAGATGTGGACGCGTAGTGGCCCAAATGAGTTTGCATGTTTTTAAAATTATTTCTCTTTATGTTGTACTTTGTTTGTTTAAATCAATGTTTGTTTCAAGTTAATAAAAATAAATTCCAAAAATTTTGTTACTTTTTTAATTGAAAATAAAATTAATTAAATAAATAAAATTGAACGAAAAATGAAACGAAAAACGAATTAAAAAAACATATCGAAAATCGAATAAATAACGAATTAAAAATAAGAGAGAGTTCGGGGGAATGGCTTGCGGCTGGAGATTAAATCTGGAGAGAATCTCTTCCCACCGGAATAGTGCCGAGAGCCCCTAAAAGGGGCTCTTGGCTGGAGATGCTCTAATGTTCTTAGGATCTATGAATTAATGCTCTACTTTAAAAAAATAAAATTTGCATTGAAATGTCAAATGAGTAAACTTTTAAAATAACTTCGCTCGACAAATAACTACTCCGGATATCTCCAATTTTGACGTTGAAAATACCGATTTTGCCAACTAAACGATCGACAAAAACGAGTATTTTGAAAAGGCTTATGAATCTATATTTATATACTATGTAAAAGCGAAGTACATGGGACATTTTCGTCATTCTCAGAATATAAGAATTTAAAATTAAACACCTCTTCCGAAAAGACATCAAATAACTACTAACACCTCTTCGGAAAAGACATCACATAACCAATAACTACTATATATATTTACAATTGCGACCACTGTTACACGCTTACATTTTGACATTGTTGGCAAAGCGTCCAAGTAATGGTTACTTCGAGGTATTTTTCTTTTCCCAAATATTTATGATTCAAGAAGCAAGTAAATGAATCAATCGAAAAAGTCAACTTTAAGTAGATCAATCCTCTATTCAGTGATAAGTTTATTTCTCTGGGGCAACTTTTATTTTCTTCTCTCTCTTAAATATCATAATTAATTTTTATTTTTTTTTGCATTGAATCAACATTGGCATCGAGCAATACATACGGCGTAAATGAATTATTGCTCGACTGCTTATTAATATTTCTTGAATGCTTATTAATATTATATATCTTCTTTACGTTTCAATACAACTTTACAATTACATACTTATCCTCGAATTCACTTCGTGTTAATTAACATGCCTGCAAATTAATCTTGAGTTGGTCAAAGTTTTTGTGTTCTCAATTTCCACGATAATCCTTGTATTTTTCTAAAATTATGTTACTAAAATTTGTTTTTATTTGTGTTATATTTTTTATAATAAACGATCAGGCCATTCCAATTGTGGAAGAAATACATTGTGTTAGAATTGGTTTAACTATTGGTTAGAATTGGTTCCAAGAAAATACAGTAAAAAAATAAGAACTGTTGCTTGGGTAATTAACCCATATTCATTATCATCCTATTTCTTGACTCATGATTCAGTAGACAAATCACTAAAAACGTTTGACTTCGTAGAAATGAAAAATACACTTACAACGTAAAACCAAATCGAAACGATTGATGATTTCAATTATAGATTATAATGAGCGCCAACTTAATGAATAAACAATGTGGTTATATAATTTAATCTAATATAGTATATATATAGGGGCAATTAGTAAAATAGCCATTTTGGGATAGTAAAGATAAATAAAAGCCACATAAATAAAAAAAGATAAAATATAGCCACTTAGATAAAAAAAGATAAAAAATAGTCACTAATGAATTTCGTGAATTGCTTTTTTTCACTAATTTACGAAGTCACGAAATTGAATTCGTAAATTCAAGTATTTTTTTTTTTTTGATTGAATTCACGAATTTGGGTGAATTTTTCATGAATTCAGACATTTTTTGATTGAATTCACGAATTTGGGTGAATTTTTCGTGAATTCAAACATTTTTTTGAGTGAATTCACAAATTTGGGTAAATTCGTGAATTCGGACATTTTTTTGTGAGTAATTCACGAATTGAGTTTGTAAAATTCGTGAATTGCCTTATATTTTTAGAGCAATTCACGAATTTAAATTCGTGAATTAGGCAAGAGCAGAAGTATTAAGATCAGAGTGACTATTTTTTTTATCTTTTTTATCCAAGTGGCTATTATTTATCTTTACTATCTCAAATTGGCTATTTTTGGCTATTTTCAATATATATATAGAGGATGGATCATGTGGGAATGAATTCCCATATGAGAAATAGGAACAGATCTAGACCACTAATCTTAATTAGATCTATGGTAAATATTGATTTAAGCATGATTACAAGTTACAATAAGCATAATTATAATTAAGTATCAATTTGTATATTAAAAAGTACAATTATATATTAAGCATGATTATATACAGATTTAAGCATGAATTTGTTAACTTTAAGCATTATTCTCATTTTCTTACGTGAGAATTTATTTACATGTGAACTCTTCCATATATATATATATATATATATATATAAACCAAAATGCTACCACTCTATAAAAAAATACAAATACTAGCCACTCATATAAAAACACAAATATTAGCCTCTCATGTATTCATGGTTAATTTTCATGAATACATGAGTCGTATATTCGTGTATTCGTGTATTCAAGGTTAATTTTCACGAATACATGAGTCGTGTATTCATGTATTCGTGTATTCAAGGTTAATTTTTACGAATACATGAGTCGCATATCATGTATTCATGTATTTGGTAAGAGTGACTAGTTTTTGTGTTTTTTATATAAGTGGCTAATATTTTGGTTTGTTATATCAAAACGGCTATTTTAAGGGTTGTCCCTATATATATATCAAAGATATTTTAAAGAGATTCCTCATATAATACAATTCCAATTTTTTATTCCCACATGATCCATTCATTATATATATCAAAGATATTTTAAAGAGATTCCTCGTATAATACAATTCCAAATTTTTATATAAAATTTATATAATATCACATGCAATTAACTTATCATCATATAAACATATATAAAAACAATATTTATAAAAAGTAACTCTTCGTAAAAGTAACGTTAACTTAATATCTATATATATATATAATAGCAAATTAAAGGTCGGTCAACCACGATTTTTATTGATTATTTTGTTAAGTTCTCATATTTTGGCTAATTAATCAATAATTTAATATATTAATATGTAACTTTAATTTGATATATATCTTTAATTATTTCATATCTCATACGATTTATATATATATATATATATATATTCTCCTTTCCGCAATCTACTAAAGAATAAATACATTATTAATATTAGGATTACAAATTACAATAAGACAATGGAGACGATGAACAAATGATGCATATATTGAATTCAAATGGTTCATTCAATTATATAGCAATTATCAATATTTTGTATTAATATATATCAAAATTAAATCAAAAGTTTTAAAGATATTGATAATTATGCCACATTAAGACGCGCAAAGTATAAATGTCATTATGATTCAATATATAAAGGTGAATCAATCATGATTTTTCGTGATTATTTTGCTAAATTCTAATAATTTTGCCTATGATCCCACACCAATAATCCAAAATCGATCATATACATGTAGTTAGATAGTACTCCCTTCGGTTCAAGATTACTGACCCATTTCTTTTCGGCACGAAAATTAAGTTCGGTACGGAAATTAAGATGGGAGTGTTTATTGTTTAAGTGTATTGTGTTTCGAGATATAGTGTTGTTTATATATTAAGACAAATGAAAGATCGTATCAAGACCTTTAATTTAGTATATAAATCATAAAAAATTAGAGAACAAAAGAGCAAGTTATAATAATGTAAACGTTTACAATTTAAATTATATTGGAATACATGATGAGAGGTGAGTGAATGATGAGATTTAATTAGGGAAAGTTAAGTGTAAATAATTAGATCCTTCTTATTGCGCTGATGTTGAAATGTCACGTAGATAATTTTTTTCCATTTAGGATTGAATTTTATTATTTTTTTCGGAGGATTTTTTTTTTGGGAAGGTATAGTAATTTTTTTTGTAGGGTTTAGTTTCTTTATAGGATTGATTTTTTTTTTTTTGTATTAGTTTTTTTTAGGGTTGAGTTTTTTTTATGTAGGGTTTAGTTTTTTTTTTTGTAGGGTTATTTATTTATTTATTTTGTAGGGTTTAGTATTTAGGGTACTTTATTTGTTAAATGTATTCTATAGCATTAATATTTTAGCTAATTAAATCGACAAGCACACTTTTTCAATTAAATCGACAATGTACAAGCTTTTAAATCAATAATTTTAGCTAATTAAATCATACTTAATGCGCTGATGTGAAAATGACACATAGATAATTTTTTCCATTTAGGATTGAATTTTGTTAGTTTTTTTCATAGGGTTTAGAACAAAAATATATTATTAAAAATTCATGGCATTAAGAGGTAATATTTTTAGTTATTATTAATATCGTAAATTGAGGTGTTTTCTTTTTGAATCTTATTGCATTATAATTATTATTTCCAATATTAATAAGTCGTAAATTTGAGATTATTTTTGAATGGATATATTTTAAAAAATAAACTATAGTACATCCTTAAATTGCAGTAATTGGTAAGATGATTAGGTTTGAACAAAAAACTGACGTGAATAATTAACTCAATATAAATAAAATTAATAAAGCTCAAATTCGATTTGGCAACAATTTGTAATATATGCAACAAACTCCAAAGAACTTGAATTTTATAGTCAAGTCCATCCAAATTATTGGGAATTGAGATTACCAATCGCGGCGGATCTATAAAAGGAGTCATGTCAGTTTCAATTTTGATACAATTTTGAGGATTGAAAATCTATCTAGATTTGGGTTGTTAATTTATTATTTTGTATAAAATTATTAGTATTTAGAAATATTTAAAGTTTTGAAAATTCTAATTATATATTTTGTCTTATTAATCAATTGATTTCTATTTAATTTATTGATGTCATATCGATTTTTGAGAGAGACGACTTCATCATAAACTCAAATATAATAGAATCACTCAATTGTATCCCAGATAAACATTTAAAAGACTTCACATTAATGAGAAAATTATACCATTAAGGCCTATAGTTTGTTAGTAGAGTAGGGACGGGCATATGAAGAAGCTTATATATATGATGGTGCTAAATCGATTTTTGAAAATTTTATTTCATCGATAGAAAAACTCAAATATGATAGAGTTATCTTTAATCAATATTTAAATGACGGGCTGCTTGATATTCCATCCTTCAATTGTATCGAAGAACGGGCGTCTTTACTTTAAATGAATATAACCACGCAAAAAAATCTTATCTCTCATTGACCTATATATATATATATAGGGAACGGTTCGTGTGTTAATAAATCCTGACGTGTTAAAATGTTAAAAATGCTTAAAGGTATACAAAACTATGCTTATATGTGCATAAAATTATGCTTATTATATAATTGTGCTTTTAATGTACCCATTCATGCTTAAATGAAATCATGCTTATTGCCTTTTGAAATCATACTTAAATCAATGACAACCATAGATTTGATTAAGATCAATGGTACAGATTCATTCCTATTTAACACACCAGGATATATATAAATATATATATATATATATATATATTTTGACCAACATAATATTTTATATGAAAACTGTTACAAATCGTCAATTTATTTTTATATTACAACGTATATTTGACGGCTCAACATTCAAAATGAGTATAACTATACGAAAAACGGAGCCTCACCTAATCTACTTTTCTATTACAATGATTAACGGGCTATTTGACATTCAAAATGAGTAAAACTAATCGAGAAATGTCATACCTCATTGATCTTTTTTTTTCCCTTCATTTTTTCCAATTCAGTTTAATTTTATTTTTTTCGAATGGATCAAACTATACTCATAAAATAAATAATTCTATTATTATTTTCCACGAGAAGTGAACCCCGTCGAATTTCGACGGGCACTAAACTAGTTTAGTTTTATTTGATTCTTTTATCAAATGATGTTATCTGAGTAGTATAGATATTTTCTTGAGCGAGCCAAAATAGTATACATCATACATAATACACATGTATAACTATTTATTGAAAAATACGTTTAATGTTAGTTAAATTGTTTGTTTCGGGATTATGCAAAATATGATGATGATGTATATAGTTAATTCACTTCAATTACGTATCTATTTGAATTTATTCGTCGAACTACTTATCAACTTCATGAGGCTTGATTTGATTAGAAAGCTTGAAACGTAAAAAATCAAGAAATATATAAAAACAAACGGGTGATGCTATTCGGCCATAATGTTGTCACGACCGCACTTTGCTAATCGATAGCTAAGCTCGGTGATTCGTGACTATGGTGGAAATTATCTAATAATTTACAAAAGATGGGAAATTCGGGAATCTGATACGAACATATTATAGAACCAACACCGATAGGTGGACATAATAGACAGGATAAGTACGACACAACTAGTCATGATTCTGACTTGAATTACAACCATATCGAAGGATTTAGAATTTATCAGAGTGTATGCAGCGGAAATGTGTTTAAGAATACATGTATGGAGACATGTATTACCAAGAGAAATCTTCAACTAATACTACTTGCTAACTTTGACAAAAGCATCACCGGTCACTCTCCCTTCATCCTGCTCAACCTGCACATCGGAAATAATGTACAGGGCGTGAGTACAGAGTACTCAGTGGACACATGCCCAAAACATTTTATTGTCAAGCCATTCATAGTGAAACATAGGGTTTTTCTTGAAAGGCCCATGTTCACGAAAAATTGAGTTATCTTAAAAGCGACTGCAGTCTAGGTTCTGTAGTATTCTACCATATCTGGGTCTGTTGTGTCCGAGGAGGTGGCCACCTCACTCGGTCACGTGATCGGTCACTATCTGGAATGACACGATCGTTGTGTACACTAGTCCAAGAATAATAGCTGATCATTCAAGGACCCGAATTCGATTTATGAATTGGCATTTCGCCATTTAACAGATAGGCATCATACAAAAACTGAAAACATTTATGGCATGACAATACTTTTAAAAGAGCTACTGATCTAATAAAACATGCTTTGTTTTATAGAAAGCTCACCTCGTTGTTTTTGCTCTACTGCAACGAGACTTGATCTCTGCTTCTGCTACTGTCCCTCCTTTGCGTACCCTTCGATTAAAAATCGAGGTAAGATTCGTATTCTAACGAATGAAATCTTATCTAAGATTCTAGTTTTTAATCTGATTGGAGGTTATTCTAATTTCAGTAACGTGGTTACTGTGATCTAAGCTCGAGTTATGGATCCCGTTATGTAGACGGTTCATGTAAAATTCTATTAATAAATCAACTTGATTTATTGCTGAACTCGAGTAATTCTATCTGCGTATTGATTAGCTTAATCAATTATGATTAATTTATTAAATCTGATTAATTAACTTATTACCATAAGTTAATAATATACTTAAGAATTTCCAAGTCATAATCTCTTAATAGATCATTCTTTGATTTATCGTTAAACTGGGCTAATTTCTGCTTGAAATTGTGTAATTGATTAGCTAAATCAATTAATCTAGATTATAATTTTTTAGTTAATTAACTTTTCTAAAGTTAATTATTGGAAACGTGAAATAATTCATTATGAATTATCGAAAATTAATTGACAGTGGAATACGATTTATTTAATGACATCTTGATCTATAATCAATCGGGAATTGGGCTCGTGAATTGCTTGTTTGGTCGTGGCCCAAAACTAAGGTGAAAGCCGGCCCACTAGTGGTCCAGCCCAGGGTTCGGCCCAATACTTTATACGGCCCGGCCCAAACTCGCGACCCGACCCGACCCGGTTTGAAGAAGAGGGTCTTAATCCTCTATCCCTCCCAGAACGTGATTTCTGTTTCTCTGTGTCTTTTCGATGATTTTCTCTTCTAGGTTTTCCGGTCATCTTCCCCGGTCGCTTCTCTGGTCGGTGCCTCCATTAATAGGCTACCGTCGATCGTTGCTCTGTCCTCTCTTCTAGAACCGTTCTTCCCCAATTCGAACCCTAAATCGAATTAGGGAAAAATTCCCTCTTCCAATTTCTGGCGAGGTCCATTATTTCCGGCCTCCGGTCGAAGCTCCGCCGCGGTAGTGAGATGGCGCTTGTGGGTGTTGCTTGACGACCTGAACTCCGAACCCAAGGCTCCGCTTCCGACGAGTCTGTCCCTGCTGCGGGATAACCCTGGTCTGGCACCCTCCGGCGCAACTCCCGTTCCGGCAACCTCTCTCCCTCTCTCTACATATGGGCTCGTCCCCTTACATCAAAATCCCTAAGTTTTGAATTTAGGGGATATTCGTCCCTTCTCGGTTTCGATTTGTTAATAAGTTGATTTAGCTTAGGATTCGATCTATTAGTTACAAATGGTGTTTGATTTCTAAGAAACTAGTTAATTACTTGGTTAATGCTGATTTTCTCTCCTTTCCTCTCATTTTGCAGGTTTTGGCATTGCATGACAGCAATGGTCGTGACTGGCTGCTAGTTGTAGGTTGATCGGCTCCGTCGCCAGAACTCCGGGTTAACGACAGCCGCTGCTGCTCTATTTCTCTACCGTCGTGGCCTCGTGCCTCGACGGAGGTTCGATTTCAACCTCTCCCTTCTTTTCTGGTTAAATGTTCGAAAGAAGAGAAAAGATGTTGTTTTGTTTCTTTACTGAATTCTGGGATAGGTTTGGGTTCTGATTTGGATTGAACTTCATGTTCTTAAGTTTTCAGCTTGTGTGTTTATGGGGTCTTGTCATTATGGGGGGTGCTCTAGTTTTACTTAGTTTGGAGTTGCTACTGTGAATATGCTTTTGTGGTAGACGAGTAGAGGTTGTAGTATGCTTGGGGTTTGGATTTTTGTAATAAAAACTGGAACTAAATTACTATCATGCTTAGTTTACTGAGAGAGAACATTAGCATGCCTAAGGATTTTTGGTTACCTTGAAGAAGATGAGGCTGTAGTTGCTAGCTACTTCTTCTCCTCTTCCTAGTTCTTCTTTTCTTCTCTCCCCTTGAAGCTTGAAATATTTGGTGAATGTTTGAGTGTTTGAGGTGTGGCTGATTTGGTGAGGGAGGGTGTGTATAAAGAGCTCGACCTCTTTGTAGTTTAGAGGAGGGTAAGTTGACTATGGGCTTTTGAGTTGTAGTCTCTCAACGCTTCCATTTCCATGCTTCTCTTGTCCCTTCTTGGAAGTTGTATGCAGGTTCAGTTTTGTCACCATGTTGCAGGTCTTACACTCTCTTCCCTATTTGTTTAATTAGGAGATTTCTATAGATTTTTATTTGGTTCACACTTGACAGATTTTGAAGCCCTCCCTTCTTTGTTTTATTAGCTGACTTCTCTTCTCCTTTTGCAGACATAAACTTGGGGAAGTTGTTGCCCCTGCAGCTGAAAAGCGGCTCCCAAGAGACTGATCTCTTTCTTCTTTTAGAGGCTAAGAGTTTAGGAAATTTGTCTCTTTGTCTATCTTCCTTGTTCTTATACAGCAGCTGACCTTTCCTTTTCTCCCCCTTTTGCAGGTTGCTTATAGCATATGCTGCTGGGAATCGGCGCCCCCTAAGAAGGCTGATTCCTCTTTATTTTAGACTGAAATTTTAATTGGTTGTTGTACTGATTCAAGACTTGCATAATATATACAGTTGTATTCTAGCTAAAATTCTCCAAAGTACAATCTGGATAAAACGATTCCTCCCTTGTAACATTCAAAATAGCTTTCAATATTAAGTATGTTTCTTTTATTTAATATTGTCATTAGTAGTTAGATTTTGAAGGTCTTGGCCCCAACACCATTCGCTGGGCTCCCGTCCAAAATCATTATGAGCTTCAACCCACTCAATAATATATTAGTGGGCTTGGCCTGATCTAGTTAATCAATTGGGCCTTGGCCCAATTAATTAAAGAAAACGAGGATCGATAACTGTCATTTACTCGAGCTATTCGATTGTCATCTAGCTAATATGATCGAGAATAATAACGATTCATTTATTCGAATACTAATTACTTACTGAAAACTAGATAATATAGAAATTAAGTTGCTACTTGATTCTATCATCACTGCTCAATCGATTACTCAAACAACTTAATTATAGAATTCGAGTTGCTACTCGATTCCATTATTGCTCTCTAAGCAATTGTTCTAGAATTTTGGATACTGAAAGCTGATAAGATATCTCAACTATCGAGATTAACTAACTAATTTAGTTAAGTGAAATTACGGGGCATTACAAATGTGGCCGGCCATAATTTTAATTATTTTATTTTTTTTAACATGTAATAATTTATATATTTATGCCAAACTTTTTTAGATTATAAAAAAACTCAAAAGTGATTTTTCGTATAATTTATATATTTTTTTAAAATAACCTTTAATTATTTGATTATTTTGATTATTTTAAAGAATTTGTAGCTTTTTATTTTAAAAAAATAGGAAAAATATGTAATTTTTGGGGGATTTTTTTTTTAAAGTTAAAATATAACTGTAATTAATTATAATAATTATTTCTTATTTTCAAAATGACATATATTATGAAAAATATCACAATGTGGCCGGCCACATTGTGGCCAAATATCATTATTGAAAATAAAAATAGAAAACAAAAACAAAAAACTAAAATTACATAAGAAATGAACAAAAATAAGTATAGTATCACTCAATGCAGGTGTGTAGACCTGCCCAAGGGCTGGGCCTGGCGGTTTCGGGCCTCGAATTGTCGGGCCGCGGGCCTGAAACAGATAGCCCTAGCCCGGCCCTAGAAGATGCAGCTCGGTTAGGGGCTCGGCCCTAGGACCGCCGGTTCAGGGCCGGGCCGAAACCGGCGGGCCAAAGGCCGGCCTGCGTGCCATACTTTTTCATGCAGCCCAAAACAGGGGAAAACAGGGGAGGAGGCCATTTGCTCTCGGCTTTTTTGGCCGAAAAATTATTTTTTTTCTTTTTTTTTTTTACAACTTTGTTTAAATTTTAATTTTTATTATTTTATATTTATTTTTTTTATGAATACTAAATGATAATTTGTTAAGTTTGGATGATGTTTTTTTATTTAAAAAATATTTTTAAATAACTCATCAAAGTGTTAAAAATGAATAACAATTTTTTAATTTTGCATTAATAATGAGGAAAATTACAACAATAACTTAAGTTCAATTTAAGCACTTTCACAATTGAATAAGAACTTTTACATTTGAAATGAAAAATACTAATAATAACAATAAGGGACTTGAACTCAATTTAATTTCTAAAATTGAGTTGCCTACGTATCGTCATAGTTATAGAGGAATCAAAGTCGACGTAGTTCTTTTTACATTGCAATGCTTCCTACTCCGCTCCCGATCGATCCGTCTCGGTGAAGGCTTCATCTTCGCTCTCATTCCGATCATCCCATTCCGGTTCTTGAGCTCTAAGGTCGGCCCTACACCAATCATCAAGTAACATGGTAGCTTCAATGTTCGCCGGCTTCATGGTTGATCTTCTTTGATCTAGCATAAGACCTCTGGTGCTAAAGGCTTGTTCAACGGATACGGTGGATGCCGGGACGGCAAATAACTTCTTCGCCATGATGGAGAGTATTGGTACTCCACTCTCTCCGACCACCATTTCAACACATCGATCGACGGACCACTATCTTCAACACCAAAGACAAAATGAGTTTGCAAAAATATATCCAATTCACTATTACCTTGGCCCCTTGGATTATCATAGGTTCTATTTTGGTACATTCCTTGCATTTGTCTAACTAAAGGATCCATTGAGTCCATAGCAAAGGGAAAATCAAATGAAGACATCATAGTAGAAGAAGAAGAAATATTGGTATTATCTTCATTACTACCATACTTTCTCATATATTCATCAAAAAGTTCTATCAAACTCATATGTAGATCATCCTTGATTTGTTGCACATTAGGAAGATCAAAAAATATTTGTTCACCAACAATTACAACACCATGAAAGTCCATTTGCAAAAAAGCATCATAATAAATCCCAAGCATTTGACAAACACCATCATATCTCCATTTAAGATCCAAACATTTAGCAATCAAGAAAACTTTTGGAATCTCCCTAAAATTTAGCCACTTTTGAACCATAAAATAAATCACACCTTGCAAGTTTGGCCTAGTAAAACAAGCCTTAAAAGACATAGCAATATACATGCAATGCTCCAACACTTTAACGGAAGTACAATAATAAACACCCGATAATTGTTTAGTAGCCATATGAAAAACCTTCAATAATCCATATAAATCATAACATGCATCCCAATGACTCTCATTAAGAACTAATTGAGCCGTGGAAAATTCTTTCGTAAAAAAATCACATAAATGACCCTTATACTCCATCGTACTATTAAGCATCTCATAAGTAGAATTTCAACGATGAGATACATCGACTTTGAAACACGTATAAACAATATTCTTTGAACGATAATATTTTTGCCATTTTTTCCCCAAAGTTTTTGATTTATGCAAAATTTAACGGCATTTTTAATAGGAACAACGGACTCTTGAAAAATATCAAGTGCATCTTGGACACATAAATTCAAAATATGACAAATGCATCTAGAATGAAAGTATTTTCCATCAAAAGATGGTGCACATGCTTCAATGAGTTGAGAAATACTAGCCATGTTCGCCGTTGCATTATCAAAACCAACCGAAAAAACCTTATTAATCAAACCATATTCATTTAAAACGGTCATAATAATCAAAGCAATATTTGAGCCGTGTGAGGCTCTTCAAACTCCCTAAATGCAATCAAACGTTTATGCATAGTCCATTTTGCATCAATCAAATGACATGTAATTCCCATATAACTATATCTATTATATGCATCGGTTCAAACATCGGCACAAATAGAAACTTTATGACCCAAACGTTGCAAATATTTCATCAAATCTTTTTGTTTTTCCATGCATCGACGCCTAATCCTCTTAAGCATTTGAGTTCTAGCAACTTTACTAGCATTGGGACCTAAACCTTCTTTATAGGATGCTTCATACGTTATTCTATCGGCATAATTAAAAGGTTGTTTCTCCATAGCACTATATCTAGCACATGCATCTTCGTATCGAGCTTTATCAAATTTAAATAAAGAGTGCGTACCCGTCTCCGAAGATGAAGTGTTAACTCGAATTTGAGTTTGAGTATTAGACATTCCGAACTCACTCGGATGATTGCTCTCCATGTGCCTAGTCATAGTGCCGTAGCCTCCTTTTTCGATCCATTTGTAACGGGTTGCAATATACACAATGAATCTCTTTCGACCATCGGCTAGAGGAGGTTCGCCTTAAATCTCCGGAGCATCAACAAGTCGAAGTGTTCTGAAGATGTCGGACTTCGGTTTTTTCTTGGGTTTTGATGAAGAAGGAGGAGGAGGAGGTTGAGCGATGTCGTCGTCGTCGTGCTCTTCATCGTCGTTCGAGCCATGAAATTCGAATCCTTAGCTTTCCATCGTATTGACCATCTCCTCAAACCTCGCGTCTTCTTCGGCTTGAAGTCGTTCGACGACTTGCCTCGAGATTTCCTCCGCCACTTCCGCCCTTCTTGACCTTTGAGATTGTCGGCCTCCTTCGCTTTGGGTTTCACCCACCATCTTGCCCTTGCCCTTGTTTCCTTTGGAAGATATTGTGTTTGTGTATGTATGTATGTAGTTATGAAAGTGAGAGTGAGTGTGTGCAAAATGTGAGAGTGAAAGCTTGAGAAATAAAGTAGAGAGTTGAGACTTGAGACTTGCTCTTATAAATGAGAGTACTAGAGTAGAGATTGAGAGATAATGATAGAATTTGGGTGAGATTGAGTTTGAATGAGAGTAATATATATAGTTGAATGTGTAGGAGGAGGTTAGAGGTGGTGTTGGAGGCTTGGGGGTGGGGAAGGGGAGGAATCCAACGGCTAGGAGCCGTTGGCAACAAGCCAAAGACCCCATCCCCTGTTTCAGCGTGCAGTCTGCCAATTAAGGCCGTTGGGCCCGGCGGGCCGGGCTCGGCCTGTCGGTCCTAACGGCTAGATTCGGCCCGCGGTTCAAGGGGTAGCCCGGCGGTTAACCGACGGGTTCGGGCCCAAATTTTGCCGACCCTAGCCCGGCCCTAGTTATGCGGTCCCGGTTAAGGGCTGAGCCCGTTGACCCGTGGTCCGGGCCAAGCCCATTGACTCGCGGGCCGGGCTCGGTTAAAACCGACGGTTACGAAAGCCCGAGCACATCTACGGGTGTGTTTTTAAAATGAAGTTAATATTAAAATTATTTTTGGTTGACTTTTAAAGTGAAAAATGAATAATAGATATGAAGCGTACATTTATAAATTGGCTAATCATGTTTATCGTTATTGTAGAATAAATAATAAACACACAGATATTAAAGAGAGTATTATATGTACAAAATATTTATGTATTCAAACTATGGAACTTTAAATATTCGGGTGAGTGTTCTAGTTTATTTAAAACCAACCCTAAAAACAGAGATTAAAGAATGGGGAAAGCTCTTAACTGCATTAACCGACCTTTTACTTTAACAGTGCGACTTGTTCTTCCCAAAATTGAAACTTCCACGCCACAATTTCTCTATTCCCATCTCAATCGATGCGTTTTCTTCTCACTTCCCTTGCCTTCGCTTCCTTCCCTTCACCACCAATGCCGTGATAGGGAAAGAAGCAGAAGAAGAAAACCTCCGCCGACATTGGAACTAAAAGACAACTTTCCTTTTACTTTTTCCCATTCTCTCTTTTATATTTATATAGGTGGGGTTGGGTTAGTTCGCCAAAGTTTTCATTTTCGTTTGACGGATTTATCAAAGTCCCAATTTTTTGGATATTTGGGATAGTGATATGATCTTCAACTGATGTGAGATAAAACCCCATGTGCCTTTATTGGGGCTTTCGGAAGTCGGTTTCTTCTCAAGTCAATGCGGTGCAGCTGAATGAAGCCCACCTTCATAGCCGCGTTATTCCAGTCTTGATACTGTTTGTTTTTTCACTCTCTCATATACACTATTGGTTTCTAAGAACCTCTGGAGAATTCGATATTAATTTTGCTTCTTGTTGGAAAATTTGAGCATTGGTTTTTGAGTTTTATCTTTTTGATACTTGATTGGATTGTTGTAGTTGAAGCTGTTTGATTGATTGATTGAAAATGGTGGGAGCTAATGAGGGGATCAGTGATGGTAATGGGGTCATGAATATCCCAATTCACACCACAAATGGTTTATTAGAGGAGAAGGTTGAGGAAATTCGTCGATTATTTGGGAAATCGGAGGGGGATCCTTTGAGGATTGTGGGCGTTGGTGCAGGGGCATGGGGCAGTGTTTTTGCTGCAATGCTGCAAGATGCATACGGAGGTTTTCGAGATAAGGTTCAGATTCGAATATGGAGAAGAGCTGGTAGGACCGTGGATCGAGCCACAGCTGAGCATTTGTTCGAGGTCATCAACTCGAGAGAGGATGTGCTGAGGAGGCTGATAAGGCGATGTGCGTATCTCAAGTACGTGGAGGGGAGATTGGGAGATCGAATTCTGTATGCAGACGAGATTTTGAAAGATGGGTTTTGCTTGAACATGATTGATACCCCACTCTGCCCTATGAAGGTCGTGAATAACTTGCAAGAGGCTGTTTGGGATGCTGATATTGTTATCAATGGATTGCCCTCGACTGAGACGAGGGAAGTGTTTGATGAGATTAGTAGGTATTGGAAAGAACGAATCACTGCTCCGGTCATCATTTCTTTGGCAAAAGGTATTGAGGCGGAGTTGGAACCAGAGCCTCGTATAGTTACCCCGACTCAGATGATTAGTCGAGCAAGTAAGATTGCTTCCTTCGAACTATTTATTGATGGTGTGTATATGGTTTTGCAGATGTGATCAGTCTTGATTCTGTTGAGTTTATGCTGATATGAACTACTTTCCTAAACTACTTGCTTTACTACTAGTTTAGTTTGCTCAATTTATACATCAATAGAAACTTTTGAGTTTGAAGTATAAGTTGGGAAGAGATATACTTTTCATGTTCTTCTTCCTCAGAAGGGTATTCTTCCCTTAGAAAACTGAATATAATGAGACAAGTAATAGTAGAGAGAGCATGAGTAAGAAAACTAGTGATGTTTTAGGTTATGAATGGGAGAGAAATCATACTTTTTTTGTGAAAATGAGGGAGGAAAAAAATTCACTAGCTTTTGATTGGAAATATTATGCTTGCACATCGTGTTTGTGATTATTTGCATCTTGTAGTGTTTTTTTATAAGAGATGATGATCCATCTCCTACATATCTTGCAGTGAGTATATACATTCATTTTGTGTGTTTTCGTATTTTTCATGTGTGCGTCTGTGTTTTTCAGCTGGGATTCCTATGGAAAATATTCTATATCTCGGAGGACCTAACATTGCATCGGAGATCTACAACAAAGAATACGCTAATGCTCGGATATGTGGAGCTGAAAAATGGAGGAAACCGCTTGCAAGGTTTCTGAGACAGCCCCATTTCATTGTTTGGGATAATGGTGACCTTGTTACTCATGAAGTAATGGGAGGTTTGAAAAATGTATATGCCATTGGAGCTGGTAAGTTTCTTTCAGTATTTGTCTGTATACTGAAATCTTCTTTGTTTCCTCTGCACACTACACCATCTGAAAGATTCTTAGATCAATGGTTGGAGTATCATGCGTACATTGAATGAAGCCTTTACGTTACAAACCAAAACTCAATGTTTAGTGCAAGTTGCCTCAGTATGAGATTTTGAATAGGTAGTAAGACTCATGATAATGTGGACACAGAGACCCACCCGAGAAGTTGACTAGTTCTTTGAGAGGAGACTCAATGTTAATGTTAATTTCATGAATTGCAGAAAATTTTCGGGATTTCAGCTCCTATTTTTGGTCTCAATTTATGCTGTCTTATTATACTGGTATCTTTAGAATGAGGAGCAGAAACGTCTTATCGATAACCTTCACCTGCCTTGAAAGAAGGAATCTAGATTAATAGGCTAATAGCTAAGCTTTCAGAGTATAAAAATGAATCCTTTAATGCTTTTTATCTCTAGATCATCTCATGACCAGAGTTTTATAATTTTGCATCTGAATTTCACAGGGATGGTTGCAGCTCTAACTAATGAGAGTGCAACGAGCAAGTCTGTGTATTTTGCTCACTGCACCTCAGAGATGATCTTCATCACCCATCTTTTGGCAGAGGAACCCGAGAGGCTCGCTGGTCCCCTATTGGCTGATACATACGTGACATTATTGAAGGGTCGCAATGCATGGTATGGTCAAAAACTGGCCAAAGGTGAAATAAATCTTGATATGGGTGACAGTATAAAGGGCAAGGGTATGATTCAGGTATGCTGCACAAACGAATAGATCTCGATTGAAAACTTGAGATATTTGATTACTAGCCAAATATAATCGATCACTATCCTTCATGAATATGGTGTTGCTACAATGCAGGGTGTTTCAGCTGTAAAAGCATTCTACGAGCTGCTGAGCCAGGCTCGTCTGAATATTCTGCACCCGAGTGAGAAGAAGCACATTGCGCCAGTCGAACTTTGTCCAATCTTGCAGAAATTGTACAAAATACTGATAGTGAGGTAGAGACAAGTGTGTTGAAAGTTGAATCTGGTGATGTATACAGCAATGTATTCTGATTTTCTTTTCTTTCTTTTTTGTATTTGAATGGATTGGTAGGGAGCTGGAATGTGAGGGGATTCTTCAAGCTTTACGAGACGAAACCATGAACGACCCTCGAGAAAGAATCGAGATTGCCCAGAGCTTCGCCATCTACAGACCTTCTCTACTTATGAGCTAGTTTTTGAAGACTGCTTGCTTCTCTACTCTCTCAATCTTCCCCATATATGTATCTATACTAGGTCAAGTGTTAAAGAACATACCAATGTTGGTGTAACTTATAGTATGAATTTTATCTACCAACTTTCAGTTCTTTCAGTAGAGGATTTTTTGTTTTTTTTTTTTTTGAAGGTTCAATAGAGATAATTAAGTTTTAACTAATGATCGAGAATAACATAATGATCTAAATACGAATATGCTTTTGATTGAGACAAATAATGTTTGTGCTTAATTAGTTTATATTTTATTTATGTAGTTTGTTTCTAATTTATCGAGTAAGGACATTGCGTGTTTTATTTTTCAAATCACAAATTCTGTTTTTATGAAGTTAATGTCTCCGACTCCAAGTCCAACCATCGTTTTTCCCTCACTACTCTACTTGCAAGTTTTTTATTTTTTATTTTTTATTTTTAAGGCAAACATATCATACACACACACCCGTGGTGACTTCGAACCTCGACCTCTTCTTAGATCGTCTTACCAACTGAGCTGCGCTTCGTTGTCTACTTGCAAGTTTTTAGGATTATAAAATCACGATTTGGAAAAAATCAAATAAAAATTACAGCAAAAATAAATACTACATTTCATAAACCCAAATGATCATGCCAACAATATTTCTTCGAAACTAGCTGAGTTTGTAAAATACTAATTCCAATTTAATATTTACTATAGGTTATTTAATTTTGAAGGAAAGAAGAAAGACAAGGTAAAAGAGAATAAACTAGTTGGAAAGTCGAAACAGTATATATTCATAGCCAAAGGGGAGGGGGTGAAAACTTGAGAAGGAAATTCTTAAGAAGAATCAGAAGAGGGAGAAGAATCAAAAATTGGTGGAATAGTTTGGGCATGTCGCTGGTGGATTACGCAGATTCTTCCGACGAAGACGAACCACAAAACCCCAATTCCGGCGATGAACTAAACCCTGATAAACGACCGCGTTTTGAGGGTCCTGCGCCAGCCCCGTCCACTTCTTCGCCTCCAATTGATGCCCCCCAAAGGTAATTGGCAAAGACTTGAACTAGATATGTGTTAGATTATGTTCTTAGAAAAGAAATGTTGGAATCTTTGTGCAAGTATTGAGTGAAATAAGTCTATTGCTTTGGTTGCCTATTTAGTTACTAGTATTGTATTCTGTTTTCTTTTTTGTGTATTCGTCAAGTATGACGTTTCAATTTTGATATCTTGATTTCTTTTGGGCGATGGAAGGGATTTTTGGAAAGCAAAATCTGTAAAAGACAGCTGATAATCTGGATTTTCTCACAGTTCACAGATATCTCTATGCGCGTTTGAACAAAGTGCATTAAGTGAGTAAATATAGGAAATTTGGCTCTTGGGTGGATTGAGTATTTGACATTTGGTACTAGTACTCATGATTCCTGAGGCGCTTGATGTTTGAAAATCGAAGTCGTGCGCTCCTCTTTTTAATTGGATGTTTGATTCAAGCTCTTGATACCGTAGCGTTTGAAGTGTTACCTTTTTGAGTTAAGGAATTGTGCTTGTTCCGTTTCTAGAATTTGATGATCACATTAGGGCGGGCTATTTTATGATCCTTGTTCTTGTTCCTAATCATGTGATTTGGCGTGAAATCAATGTTGGGGGTGAATTATGCACCCAGATTCACCCTTTTAATGAAATCCTCAAATTTGTAGGATCTCGACAAGTTTGAGACCACCTCCAAGTAAAATAGTTCCTGATCAATCTCCGGAGCTGAAACTTCCTGATGCCTCATTCCTCCTGAATACACCGGTGGTGCCATCTCAATTGAATGCTACGGACCACTCATCCCGAGTTGCAGCTGCCATGGCAGAAAGTGCAGCAAGGAAGCGAGACTTAAATGGATCGGCTGCTAGCTATCCTCGTAGTAAAGTTCCAAAAGGAGCATTGCCTAACTCAAAGAATGTTCCGGAAACTGTAGGTGGCCATTTACTTCCACCTCAGCTGTCTGGAAGGTATAGCCTCCTTTACCTATTTTAATGCCTGAAGCTATAACAGCAGAATAATGAAATCATTACACCAGTTCAAAGATACTATGATATCAGTGTCTATATTCCTGCATTACACTGATACTAGTGCTTCATTTTCCTTTCTCATGTTGAATAAGCTAAATGTATTGATCGGAGCTGCTAACATCTAGTTTTAAATAATTACATCAATCTATCCAATTTTGATCTATGAGGCTATGACTCATTACTTTCTCGGTGTGCTCAATGCATCTGAAGTATGAGATGCCTCAATTATGTTGTATATGTGCATTCTATCTGCTTCGTGTTAGTACCAATTGCTTCCTGAGGGTCCAAAAAATCTGCTTTTTCCTTGTTCAGGACCTAGTTCATGTGGTCTTGGTAGTCTATACTTTAATAAAAATCCTGTTTGGGTAGAAATTTCCAGCACGGTTTCAAGAGTTTCTTTTATTGGTTCAAGAGTTCCTAAAATAAGGTTTTTGGTGATGTACCATTTTGCAGGAGCAACGTTGTGACAGAAGACATAAGCAAGCTCTTTGTGAGAAAGCATAGCGATTCACCAGCAGAATAGTCATAGAAGCTGCTCATAGATTTGCGTGTAGAAGATTGTTTCGACGTATCTTTAGAATTTTCAATCTGTATTGAGTTTCAGGTTGGAGAACGATCATCCAGTGTAGTTTAAAATCTTCAGTTTTCGACTGTACGTGGAGTGTACATTTACTTGCATCAGTTGGCATAGATTATCGTTATGATTCAGCCATTAAACTTTTTCATCGATGCTCTTTCCCTTCACCATTTCTACGTTTGTGTATAATGATACATTGAATTTGTTGCAACCCTAAAGATAATCTGAATGTAGGAAACATAGTTGCTTCTTCCTCTTTAGACTACAGATATGAGTATTTTATAGGCATCTTCATCAAAGTTGGGCATTAACATATTCTGATATTCAAAGCAAATTTTCTATACATATTATTAACCTATAATTGAATACATGGATCTACAGATTTGATGTGGATGGCCGACTAAGCACTCGTTCGAAAAGAGGTTTGAATTGAGAGTAAAACCAACTCCAAAGAGAGTAATTGGATCCATGAAACTGCACCCTCACTAACTTGTTAGACCCTCCCCTTGAAAACTCCAAATCCTTCGTCACTTCATAACCGAGCTCTTCAGAATCGTCGAGCAGAGGCAGCACGACTGTACCACCTGACTCCACACTTTTAATCCAACCGCGCACAAGAAAGTTGACAACCTTGAGAAAAAAAAACAACCGATTCAAACGTGAGCTAATCCCGTTATATTTCTAGCTTCAAACATAGAAAACAACGTTGTTTGTGTTTGTAAATACCTCAGGAACTTCATCATGAGGGCAGTGACCTGCTGGGCTTATTTCATAATAGGGAGCATTTGGGAGTTGGTTTTTGACCTGAATTCCACAAATTGGCATCACCCATGGATCTTCTTTACCATACGCAAGGCAAATAGGTGTACTGTTTATTTGGCACCTGCAAGTAGCCTCCATTGTTATTATTGCTATTGTTACGTTCAAGAAAGTGATGGAAAGATAGTGATGCACAATTTGTGCATACCTAGATAGAGCTTCCTTGAAGGAAAATTGTGCCTTGGGTGCAAACATGATTGAAGCAAAGGATGCAGCAGCTGCTGGATGCTGCGTAGTTTCGACTATACGGGTGAAAACATCATCAACGTTTGTTGAGTGATCTGCGTACACTTGCTCAAGTATTTTTGCAATACTTGCTGGATCGCTGATTTTCTGCCACCTATAACGTGCGAAATTGAACAGAATTTTAGGACTAGATTAAAGTATTTCATCAGCAAGGTGAAGTTTTTTTTTTTTTTTTTTTTTTTTGTATTTCAAAGAAATCGGGATCTTCTAACTTACAGAACTTGGACTAGTTTTCTAACACCAGAAGGGAGAGGGAACGTTCCCGCCCATGGAAAGAGTCTCGACCATCTTGGAGATGTTTGAGGGTTAGGGAGAAATCCCCATACAGGTGTTGCATTGAGCAAGGTTACGCCTTTCACTAAGTGAGGGTAGCATGCAGCAAAATAGAGTGCCATGAATCCTCCGAGTGAGTTTCCAACGAGATAAACAGGTTCTTTGATAACCTACAATACCACAGAGCTAGTTAGTTATGCACTGAATTAGTAATAATATTTTGCTCTATCATTCCAATAAACAGTTATGCAACAAGAGTTGAAAATATGCAAGTTGTCAACATCCAAATATCATCTAGTTCTAAATAACAGAACTATCAAAGAAATAATACTCAAGAAGACAAATCCGAGAAAAACAGATGCACGATAAAATCAGAGAAGACGTAAAATCACGATGACTGGAAGAGAAAGACCTTTCTACTAGACATCGTAGTCAAGCACTGTTAGAACTATCTAAAGTTCTGCACATGAAATTATGGTTCATACAGCCTAAGAAAATAATCGTGCATACAATGAGTGAAGGCATGTGTACCTCTTCTATGAAAGTGCGAATTTGGTCCCTCCACAAATCCGCCGAATAAACTAATTCCTCTGCCCACGTCTCACTTTCATCTCCAAAACCCCAAACATCATTCTGCCCCGGCATCACGTACTTGTTTCCATCTTTGAACTGCAACGTCGGATCTTCATTTGGCAATGACATGCCTTGACCCAAATAATCTAGTGCCCACGCTCTATAATCACGACCAAGATCTTTCAACTGCTTTTTGTAGTGAAACGAGCCAACACCAAAGCCAGGAAGGAAAAGAATAGGTGGAGAGTCGACATTTTCAGAACCCGATGTCTCATAATGTACATTGAAATTCGGCTTCCATTCCCAGAAACAGCTGTTTATGGCAGCAACATTATCACCATTTTCTTCATCCGGAAGACTAGGAATCGAGACCTTATCTACTACCCTTTTCCCATCACGAACATAAGACTCATAGTTTTCACTTATGACACTTGCTGCAGCATCTTCATATCTGCTAACGGAGCAGACTGTTGTCGAAACTCTTTGCCGGTTAACATTCTTTGACCTCGAGCTGTATAGATGAGAAAATCTTGAAGATACAAAACTTGACTCGATTACAACGGACGAAATAGCTTTATCCCTTGCAAAGGGAAGCTTAGGTCGAAGAGGATCCAAGTCCTTCACACCTTTAAAATCCACAGCAGAATAGGACCTTGGAGCATGACAAGATATAATTTCCATTCCCTTGAGTATCTCTGAAGAGTAAACAAATACGAAGAAATATTCACATCATTATAGATCCAGAGGAAAAAGGGATTCATTTTTTTTCCCAATTGTAGGAATTCCAAGTAAACTTAAACTCACACAGATTTGCTACTTCAGTTGAGATGTAAACTGGTGTTAGTTTAAAGAGACATGGTTTTATCAGAGACTACTCAATTTCTCTCATTTTCTACTAAATTTACAAGAATTTTCTTGTGATTTAAGCCAACGAATTAATTTCTTCTTCGCTACTTCAACGAGATCAAGAAATTAATAACTGTTTTATTCTCTAGTAATTTTGCAGATTTTCATAGAATCATAGTTATCTTTACAAAATATCACAGTTTCTGCTAGTCATTTCAAAATGCATAATTCAAGATCTCAATACCCAGAAAAGAACATAAGGATTGAAACATAAATTATAACATAAAACTCATATTCTCGGACCAAATCACTTGCCTACTAAAACAAAACAAAAAAAAACAAAGGATCCCAAAATTCGAACTTCAACCAGAAAATATTCGAGGAAAACCAAATCTTGAAAACTTTAATTGTCCATACCTTTAGAGAGCCCAGATGTCACTAACCGAACCTCCCAGCTTCCAGGAGAAATAACTGAAAAATATCAATTATGAATAATTGGGAGGGACACTTGTTTATTCTTTTTCTTTTAATGATCTTTCTCAAGACTCTAGAAAGCTTAAAAAATGGTGGAAATAGTTGGGTTGCTTACGAGGCTGGCTTTCTTTAAACGCCAAGAAAGAGAGAGAGAGAGAGAGAGAAATTTGGCACGAGGAGTCAACAGTGAACAATTTGTCGTGATGTTTGAATTTCTTGTCAGTTTTTTGTTTTCAGATTGAAGAGAAGAGAAGAGAAGAGTGCACGTAATTACTTTGTGAAAATATGTGTACATGGTTTTGCCAAACATGACGATTAACCAACTGATTTATACCCTACTAAAAAATAAAAACATCACCTTTTTTCATGGTAAAATATTGTAGGAATTTTTTTCCCAAATTATTTCGTGATTATGATCACATAATTGTTTAGCGATCGATCGAGATATCTTCGTTTGGCGTAGGATACAAAAAATTATTATTACGGTTATGATTTAAAACCCAAAATTCAATTATTTTATTTCTGTAATGACTTTAATTTTAACATTAAGTAGTCAAAAAATTGTACACATATCATGCATGATAGCATGCATGCTCAAATGTCACGTCAATTTGTAATGACAGGCGACATCAGGGGCAACTCCAGAGTGGGGCATTTTGGGGGTACACTTGTACCCCCAAAAATTTTCATTTTTTATTTACTATTTTTTTCGGCTCAAAGATATTGAGTCATTTCTTATTAATATTTGAGGTATAAAATAATGAAAGGGGTCAATATATCTGAGATAGAGGAAGTAGTATTATGTATATATATTCAATTTAAATAGGGTTGTTGACATTTAAAACTATGAACTTTACACGATTGACAATTTTTTCACGACCTTTTTACCTTGGCTAATTAATACACACTTTTTAATTTTGCAATTACGACATCCCCAATTTTTTTGGCGAAAACTTATCTTACCTGGCAGCCGGTTTATCTGACGTGTATCTATTCGACGGTGTGCGAAACGACGTCGTTGGTAAATCACTTGAAACGATGTTGTTTCGTCCTTAGCACATAATTAGGGCTTGAGGTAAGGATTCTCATTTTTGAATTCGCAATGTCATCTTCAAGTCTAGGTTTCGGTTCGTCCTCCTCTTCCATGAAGCCGGAAGTTGAATCCCGCCCAAATTGTGGTCATGAACTGCAGTCTGACATCCTGACTGAGCATGTTGAGCCGGATGTTGGGAGGCGCTACTTCGTCTGTCCAGTGAGGAAGGTGAGATTTCAAGTTCTTGAATTTTAAGAATTTAAGAGTTGAATTAGGGTTCTTATTTGCTCTCATGAATGTTATAGTGGGATGATTGTGATTTCTTCCAATGGATCGATTGGCCAACTCCGAGAAACTTCTGCCTCAGTCACTGCGATCTTCGACTTAAAGCTGAAGAACAAAAGTACGAAGCTAAGCTACATTGCAAAGCTTTGGTAGAGGAAATCTTGACCGGCGAACTGACACATAAAACTCAGGAATGTGTAGAACTGGAAGCCAAACTTCAAGCTGCACTCTTTGAAGCTGAATGCCAAAAGAGGAGGGCATTGGCTGTGATTCGGGGGGTTGCACTTGGTGTTGTTCTTGTAACTGTTTTTTGTAGGTTCCTATTTTCTTAGTAATTATGTGGTTTGTAATGCGATCTTGGTATCTTGTAAGACTTTTTTTTGGAGATTTTAATGCAATTCGGTGTTGCTAGCTTGGTATATGCATTTGTTTCAGTTGCTTGAACTTGTGCTGGATTAATGTGTGGAAGAAAACTGATAAAACTCATCTTTCATATATCTCATAAAAATTGATAAAACCCAGCACACATATATCTCATAAAAACTGATAAAACTAGTTGCTCTTGAAGCAGTTGCTCTTGAAGTTGATGCCACTGATGTTTGTGTCTGATTCTTTCGAGGCCTACCTAGTTTACTCTACAAAGATAACCCATAATCAAATAATATCATGTCAGGATTACCATACAAATTAAGTTAAATTTATTTGTGTTAGTTAATAGTCTTACCCGAGGTTTAGGTGCAGGAATTCTCTCAAGTTGTGGGCACCTTTTCCTATTATGGCCTTGTGTCCCACAGTTTGTGTAAGTCATTAATACACCATTTCTCATCAATCAATTCGGATTTTTTGGGTCTACCTCACATGTCCCTAGTCATTTTCCCACAATCCACATAGATATGGAATACTCTATTATTTTCAGTTAGTTGTGCTAACATATTCTTAACATCATCATCATCTAGAATCTCTACATACACATCTGTATGAGGGCCTTTGTAAGACAGAGATTTCCAAGCTAGATACATACCCTATTAGATTCACAAATTCTTCCAATTCTTTAAGCAGAAATGTATGAGGTTTAAGGTTATGCCTTCGTACCAACTTATCCCCTACATAGTGTCTAACACCACCTAGCGTATGAAAGAAGCCACCATGATGAATGTAAACAACAAAGCAATCGTTGTAACCAAAGAAAGTAACAAAATTCATGAGAAATTGGCATAAATTCAAACTAACACTACAAAAATTCTAGAAATCAGCATACAACACAATATGAAAACATCAACAATTGAACAAATCACAGCTAATAAATCATTCAAGCCGCAACAAAAACTACCCAGTCATAACATCATACCAATACTAAACCCTAAATATTCTCAAAACCACCCAAAATGAAGAAACCCTAACCTTAAACCGCCTCAATTATATTAAGCATAAATTGAAAGGAAAAATATACAGATGAGGTCCTACCTGTTTCCCATTTCCGTGACAAATGCGAATCTCTTCTTCCACCCCTAGACCACCACTCACGCGACCAATCTTTTGGGACCAACGCTCTGTGAATCTTCGAGTTTGTACAGAATCTTCAAGTAAAAAAAATGGGAGATACCGCCTTCTTGTCGATCACATAATTTTTCGGAATGTAGGGTTCCACTTCTTCTTTGATACCCTAATACATTTGGGAATTTTCTGAAAATGATTTTGGGAGTGTTTAATTCTAATTTAGTTAACGTTGATAAAACGATGTCATTTTGTCATACTTTGACCCTAAATGACGTCGTTTTGACCACGTACACATGCCACACGATCGATTAGCTACACGTCGGATAAAAATCGGCTGCCAGGTAGGATAAGTTTTTGCAGGATAAATTGAGGATGTCGTAATTGTAAAAATTGAAAAGGTTGTGTATTAATTAGCCAAGGTTAAAAGGTCGTGGGAAAATTGTCAATCGTGAAAAGTTCATGATTTTAAATGCCAATAACCTTTTTAAATAATTAGAAGAGGTTTTAAAATATTAAAAATGAAAAACTTGAAGAATTGGGAATTAAGGGAAAGGGGGAAAATAATTTCACTCAATCAGCCCCAATCAGCCTTTCAATGCAGCAACACAACGCTGAATCCCGTTGACGATGTTGCCAATCGCTTTAAAGAAATGAAGTATCGTAGAGAATCAAATTAAGTATATTTGTAATTTTATTATTTTCGTTGATATTATTGTAAGATTGTACTATTAATGTTATACAATTATTTTTCGTACCCCAAAATTATAATTTCTGGAGTCGTCACTGGTCGACATCATGCTCTCATTCTCATAAAAATAATAAAATGGGTAGTTTTTAAATTGACGAAATTATTAGGGCATTTTCCTATGAGGTAATAGGGTGAAATACCCACTTTCATACTAGAAAATCAACTTCTACCCACTCAAATAAGTTTACACACTTTCTACCCAAATTTTTAGATTAGGACAATTCTACCCCACAATTTCCCCAACTTTTGAAAATAGAATTCCTCAATTCCCTTATTTCTCTTCAATTTGAATCGATTTCTCTCTCTCACTCTCTTTCTCTCTCTATCTCTCTCCCCCTCCATTCCCATCCCTCAACCGCCTTCCTTATCCTTGTGCATAGCCGAAACTGCTGCCGTGCATCCATCGTCTTCCTCTACAGTGGATCGGCATAAGCACGATGCAGTCTGACACGTACGCGCAGTGCTGGAGCTTCAGCGTTTGCGAGTTCAACCGGGCGCCGCTCTGCGCTTGCCTGTAAGGCTTGCCGGAGTTCGTCGTAGTTGTAGATCTCTCTGATCTGCTAATTGTTTTTCTGGCAGAGGTTGTTTCACCACCGCACACAGAGATAGAGGCAGCCCGTCGGAGGAGACCGAACAGCAGCGAGGAGCGCGGTGGTCGACGGAATTGTTTGAGGCGCAAGCGAGGAAAGGGTGGTGGCTCTACGAGGAAGCGATGAATCTCTTATACAGGTGGGATTACTGAATGTGGATGGATACCACAACTACCTCCTTAATTGAATAATTAAAATTGGAGAAATTAGCTGCGGCATCTTTATTTGCTTGGTTTTGTATGATGTATATGTGCAATGTGAATTGATAATGCCATTTGGCTCTCTTTGCATATGATTTTGTTTTGACTGGGTATCTTAATACGAATTGAACGATATTCGTACCAATAATCATAGGTAACCGGTACGAATCATAGGTAACAATATTCGTACCGATAGAAATTGTTTTTAGAGATATGTTAAGGGTTTTGCTATTGATGTTCCTGAATTCATACTACAATATAGGTAATTGGTACGAATTGAACAATATGCATACCGATAATCATAGGTAATCGGTACGAATTGAACAAGCGTACCGATAATCATAGGTAACTGGTACGAATTGAACAATATTCGTATCGATCGAAATATAGAAATTTCTTGTTGTTGAGATATGTGAAGGGTTTTGCTGCTATATATTTACTTTTCCAGTTGCTCTTGAAGTACCTTTGTGTATTTTGGAGCTTTTTGTTCTCTATATAGTGGACTTAATGATATTATTGTTCCTGAATTCGTACTACATTATAAGTAATCGGTACGAATTAAACAATATTCGTACCAATAACTTCATGCTTAACTATATAATTCGTACTATATTATAGGTAATCAGTACGAATTGACTCATTCTTATACCAATTACCATATACTTATATTATGATTTAATTCTTATCCCGATTGTTGATACGAATATAACATTTCGTACCCCTTCTAGATCATACTATTTTGTAAACAAATGTTTGTGCTACTGCTAGGTACGAATATTTGTATTTGTACCACATTTGGTCTTATTTTGGTACGAATTAACATTTCGTACTGCGTACCACTTCACTGTTCTAACCAAGAAAATGAAAAAAACCTCAAAAAAAATGGGAAAAAAAAAAGAAAAAAAAAAAGCAAAAATAAAAATCTAGGAAAAAAATGAACAAAAATGAAAAAAGAAAAAAAAACAGAAGAAATAAAAAATCGGGAAAAAAATTAAAAAAAAGTCTTGAAAAAAAAAGAAAAAAGAAAAAGGAAAAAATACTGGAAAAAAAAAATGAAAATTAAAATAATAAGAAAAACAAAAATTAAAAAAAAAAACTGAAAACAAAAAAGAAATAACAAAGGAAAAAAAATAGAAAGAAAAAAGAAAGAATAAAAAGGAAGAGAGAAGAGAGAGGAAGAAAAAACAAAAAAAGGGTATATAAGTAAAATGCATGCACAAAAAGACTAAAAATGGGTATAAAGTGTGTAAATTAAAAGGGGTGGGTAGAAGTTGATATTTTTAAATGAAAGTGGGTAATTGGTGGTTTGTCTCTTTTACTATTCTATAAAAGGGTGGTTTTAAATATTACTTCCTCCGTCTTAGGATTTATAAGACATTTTATATTAATATGTGAGGTATAAAATAATGGAAGGTGTCAGAAATTTTGAGCCAGAGGTAATAAAATATGTATCCATTTGGACAACTTTATCATGAGTTTATAATTGGGAGAGAAAAAAATATTATATATAAATTCAAAATTGAGTAAACTTAAAAAAAAAAAATTAACAATGAAGTAAAGAAAACGATGCTACATAAATCAAAGTTTCATAGTGTTGTCTTGAAATGATAATGCTACAACGTGGGGAAATTGACTTATTATGAAATTATTGGTAGAGCATTTTTGTTTCCATTGCCAAATCCCAACTCATCTTAGACCCACATTTTAGTTTTAGGCTTGTAATAATAAATAAATAACAAAAAAAGAGGGGGGAGGGGGGGGGGGGGGGAATACAGTTCTGCATAAGATTCACATTTTCTTTTTAAATTTTGGACCATTCTTGAAAGTGAGGACGACACTCTTTTTTGGTTTTTATTTTTTATTTATTTATTTTTTTAATTGAGGGGAAAGGAAAATTTTGCAAAAAAATGAATATTGAAATTAAATATCTAAGTCTCACAAAAACTTGCAAATTGCACAAGCTGTCGAAATAAAGGAACCTAAAATTAATATTCACTAGTTTAGTACCCGTCGAAATTCGACAGGGATCACTTTCAGTGAAAAATAATAATATAAGTATTTATTTTACGATTATAGTATTATTAAGATTCATTGGAAAAAAAAATAGCATTAAATTGAATTAGGAAAAAAAAGAGTTATATGAAGTGTGACATTTCTCAATTAGTTTTACTCGTTTTGAATGTCAAGTAGTCCGTTGATCATGGTATTAGAAAAATAAATTAGGTGAGATCTCATTTCTCGTGTAGTTATACTCATTTTGAATGATAAGCCGTTAATTGTACGTTTTAATATAGAAATAAATTGACGATTGATAACATTTATTCAATTGTAGTTGTATGTATTTTTCATATTAAGTTTTCTATTGCTCGAAAAAAAATTGGTCAATGAGAGGCCGAATTCTTTCGTGTGGTTATATTCATTTCAATGTAGAGTCGTCAGTCGTTCGATAATTGAAGGATAGAATGTCAAGCCGCCCGTCATTTAGATAATTATTGAGGATAGTGGACAATTCTCTTTTAAATATTGATTAAGGATTACTCCATCATATATTAGTTTTCCTATGGATAAAGTCATCTTCTCATCCGCCTACATCTACTCAACTAACAAACTATAAGTCGTAATCGTATAATTTTCCCGTTAACCTGAAGTCTTTATTTCCTTGGGATAAAACTGAAATGACTCCATCATTGTAGTATCCCGTAAAAGAAAAAATACTTCAAACATTTATTTTAAAACCTATTATCAAGACGCTTGAAAAAATGAGAGGTCGGATTCATTCACGTGGTTATTATCATTTCAATATAAAGTCTCCTGTCGTTCCATAATTGAATGATGAAATGTCAAGCCGTCCGTCATTTATATGATTATTAAGGAAAGTTGACTATTCTTTGTCGAAAAAAATAGGACAATGAGAGGTAAGATTTTTTCGTATGTTTATATTTATTTAAAGTAAATTCGTCCGTTGTCTTTTAGATGCATTTGGAATTAAATTTTGGGTGATGCTATTCGGCCATAATGTGGCCGGCCATAATTTTAATTATTTTATTTTATTTTAATTTTAGATGAAGTATACCTCTAGAAACAATTATATTATTTTCGTACGAAACTTATCTTCTAAAAATTAAATTAGATAGAATCTATCTCTTTAGGGTTAAGGTATGGATTTTCTTTAATAATACTATTGGTGTGAATGAAAATCTAAGACATAAATCGTGATGTATTTATATATATTATGTTTATATTTTTGTATATTGTTGTAGTTCATTTTTTTATGAGGGTAGAAGAAAAAACCCAAATAAAAAGTATGATAAAAATGTCTCACATAAGTCCACAAAAATATACATCAAGTGATATTTATTGTTTTTTTAAAATTTTTATCCGAAGTGATGTTTATTCTTGAAATCTTATGATGAGTTTTGCCAATTAATGTCAAGATATGTACATTAATATTGAAGTGACACAGATAAAAGATGAATTTTGGGATAAAAGTCCTTATTATTTTTGAATTCTAATATGCTTATCATAATTATATTCATCCTATATTCATATCGTAAATTTTGAGTATTATATTAAATACTCCAAAAATTGTATATTAATTACAGTTATTGTTGAAATAATTTTCTTTACTAATTGTCTCATGGCAATGCTTAAAAATATACTACATGTGACATAGATTATCACGTGATGTGCCTTTAATATGAGTTATATCATGGTTAAGTACATTAAGTTATTAAAGAAGATTCATTATTCAAATTGGATCTTCTTATTACTAAAATAGTACATATATCCTTTAAAAAAAAATTATGTTCATATATATAAGTTACTTTTAGAGTAAATTAAATATATTAAATATAATAATTTTGGGAGAATATCGTCGCCAACAACTATAATAATAATAATAATAATAATAAAAATAATAATAATAGTAATAATAATAATAATAATAATAATAAAGATATATATTACTATAAAATAATTAAAGATATATCTAATTAAAAATACATATTAATTATATTAAAGTATTGATTAATTAGCCAAAATTATGAGAATTTAGCAAAATAATCAAGAAAAATCGTGGTTGATTACATATATCCTTTCAAAAAAAATTATGTTCATATATATACGTTACTTTTAGAGTAAATTAAATATATTAAATATAATGATTTTGGGAGAATATTGTCGCCAAACTACTTCGCCAACAACTAAAATAATAATAATAATAATAATAATAATAATAATAATAATAATAATAATAATAATAATAATAATAATAATAATAATAATAATAAAGATATATATTACTTCTTCTGTCTCAGAGATATTGACCCATTTTATTATTTTATACCTCACATATTAATAAGAAATGACTCAATATCTCTGAGCCGGAGGAAGTACTATAAAATAATTAAAGATATATATCAAATTAAAAATACATATTAATATTAATTATATTAAAGTATTGATTAATTAGCCAAAATTATGGGAATTTAGCAAAATAATCAAGAAAAATCGTGGTTGATCGACTATTATTTTGCTATTATACAGATACAGACTAGTTTAGTGCCCATCGAGATTCGACGGGGCTCATTTTTTGTGGAAAATAATAATAAAATTATATTTTTTTAAGATTATAGTATTGTTAGGATCCATTTGAAAATTAAAAAAAAACATTAAATTGAATTTAAAAACATCGAGATTCGACGGGGCTGAATTGGGTTGGGCTGGGCTGGGAGAGAGGGAAGGGCATTTTAGTCCTCATTTTCAATAAATTGGGTAGTTTTTGTGTTTTTTATATTCCATACCTAATTTTGATTTTTTTTTATCTTAAAGTGGGTGTTTTATTTTTTGACTCAATAACTAATACATTACTTAATCATTAACGAAAATATATTCAGATTAATTGATGCCTACATAGCCTGAAAATAAATTAAGATCCAATATGCAAAATCTATCTATCTATATATTTATAATAGCAAAATAAAGGTCGATCGACCACGATTTTCTTGATTATTTTGCTAAATTATCATAATTTTGCCTAATTAATATGTATATTTAATTTGAGAGGAAATTATTTTAAATATATACCATAATAACTAAATCGTACCAAAAAAACTAAACCCTACTAAAAAAAATCAAAACCCAAATGGAAAAAAATATTGACGTGGCACTGCCACATTACCGGTGGGCACATTAAGTGTGTCCACGGTGGGTAGGGGAGCGTTTCTATTTAATTTGATATATATCTTTAAAGAAGTATTAAAAATTTATATAATAATTATAACATATCTTCAATACTCAAATAACTTTTGTATACAATATCTCTTTTTTATTTATTTTCATAGCTCTATATTAATGCACACGGCATGTATTCCAATTCCAATACAACATCCATGTATTCCAAGTCCAATACAATATCCTTCAATTTGACAAAATTCTCCATTAAAATATTAATTATGAGAGCATACTTCAATTATATTTGATAAAATCCTCTATTTTATTTTATTTTTTTTGTTATTTTTTCCCCCAATTTCTCATAATTTTAATATCATACTCCCAACTATCCCACATCGATTATTTATGTAACTTCATTAATAGGAACCCTTATAAAAGAAGATATCACGTCAAATTTGAATTTAAAAGATGAAAATTTAAATTCAATTTTCTATTAGTTTATTTCTATTAAGAAACATTGTATAAAAATTATATATATAGATACATATACAATAAATTTATATAGCAATTTTCATTTTTCAAATTCTAATAAATAGAGAAGAAATAGTAACAAACAATACTATACGTTTATGATACTATGGATATAATCTAATGAGTTATGTTATAGTATCTTCATTTTTAATAGTTTTTTTTTTATTTGGTTTTTGTTATGAGTAATTATAGTTATATTTTGAACAAATTTCGAAATGTCGCGACTTGGCATCTCTCCAGAAAGATTGAACCATAAGAAGATATTTACCATGCGTAGTTGTTTGCATTTAGAATAATACAAAAGCCTTCATGAGAGAATTATAAAAAATGAAGGTGGGGATCAAAATTATGAGAATGAAAACAAAAACAATATTAAAGATTTGGTATAAAAAAATGAAATCTTGATTTTTCGTGATTATTTTGCTAAATTCTCATAATTTTGTCTAATTAATCAATACTTTAATCTAATTAATATGTATCTTCACTTTGATATGGATCTTTAATTATTTCATAATAATATATATCTTTAATTTATTCACACTTCTTAATGAGCCCTATCAACCTATATCCATACTTGCATATGTATATCTATACTTTTTAATTAAAAAGTGTGCTTATCGATTTAATTAGCTAAAATAGTGATGATTGAATAAACAACTACGGAGTACTCTATTTGTTTACATGTATTAGGCAACATTAATATTTTAGCTAATTAAATCGACAAGCAGACTTTTTCAATTAAATCGATAATGTATAAGTTTTTAAATTAATAATTTTAGCTAATTAAATTCTATTTAATGTGCTAATGTGGAAATGCCATGCAGATAATTTTTTCATTTATGGTTGAATTTTTTTTTTGTATTTTTTTCGTAGGGTTTATTATTATTTTTGTGGGGTTTAGTTTTTTTTAGGGTTGAGTGTTTTTTTTTTTTTGTAGGGTTTAGTAGTTTTTTTTAAGAGTTGAGTTTTTTTATGTAAGATTTATTATTTTTTTTGTAGGTTTTTTTTATAGGGTTTATTATTTTTTTTTTGTAGGGTTTAGTATTTATGTGGAAATGCCACATAGATAATTTTAGTCCATTTAGGGTTGAATTTTTTTTTCATAGGTTTTTTTTGTAGGGTTTAGTTTTTTAGGGTTGAGTTTCTTTTTTTTTTGGTAGGGTTTAATAGTTTTTTTTTAATTGAGTTTTCTTATGTAGGGTTTAGTTTTTTTTGTAGAGTTTAGACTTTTTTAACAGGGTTTAGCATTTAATTTAATACATATATCTTATCTTAATTCATAGAATTTCAATTTTAATAGACTTAATCATACTTTATCATAGCAATCTGCAATGTGCAAGCTTTTAAATTAACAATTTTAGCTAATTAAATCGTATAAGGTTTTAACATTATCTAAATAATACTTGACTTATAGTTTGTTGGTAGAGTTGAAGAAGTCTAATTCTATAATTTTGTCTTACTAATTTATTGTTTATCTAAATTGATTTTTATCTAATTTATTATTTTCATATCGATTTTTGAGAGTAACTACTTCATCGGGAGTTTGTTAGTAGAGTAGGATAGGCGGATGAAGAAAGTCTCTCTAATTTTGTCTGATTAATCAATTGAACTTTATTTAATTTATTGACCTCATATCAATTTTTGAGAGACTACTTCATCAGGAAACTAAAATATAATAGAATTATCTCAGTTTTATCCCGGATATATATTTAAAATACTTCACATTAACGAAAAAATTATGCCATTACGGCTTATAGTTTGTTAGTAGAGTAGGGATGGACGGATGGTTTATAGGAGTATGTATGAAGGTGCTAAATCGAATTTTGAGAATATGATTTCATCAATAGGAAAACTCAAATATGATGGAGATATCCTTAATTAATATTTAAATGATGGGCTACTTGACATTATATCCTTCAATTATATCGAATGACGCACGGATTTACTTTAAATAAATATAAGCACGCGAAAAAAATCTAACCACTCATTTACCTTTTTTTTCGACGAACAAAATACTTGATATGAAAAATATTACTAATTGTCAACTTATTGCTATATTACAACGTATAATTAACGGCTTAACATTTAAAATGAGTATAACTACATGAGAGACGGGACCTCACCTAATAGATTTTTCTATGACAATGATCAACGACCTACTTGACATTCAAAACGAGTAAAACTAATCGAGAAATGTCATACGCCTCATTGAGCCCAGCCCAATTCAGCCCAGCCCAGCCCAGCCCGAATCGACCCGGTCAGCCCGACCCGACCCGACCCTGCCCGAATTTTTTTCCTTTTTTTCCTTTTTTTTTTCTTTCTGAAATGTGCAAGTACACAGTACGTTTTTGATTATTTAGTATTGTTTACCCGGTAAGTGGTAAACAAATAATGTCTATTTGTAACTGCATTACGTAGTACGTTTATGTTTTATTAGTACTGTTTACCGGTAAGTGGTTAGTGGTAAATGAATAATATCAAATTGTACTGTAGTACGCAGTACGTTTTATGTTCTTTTAGTACTATTTACCAGACATGTCGGGCCGGGCCGGACTGGGCCTGGTTGGGCTGCTACTCTACCATTCCTATGGGGGATGGAAGGACATTTTTGTCTTCCAAACCAAAAAATGGGTATTTTTTGTGTAATTTATATTCCATACCTAAAATTGATTTTACAAAGTAAAAGTGGGTAAAAATGTGTATTTTCTCTTAGTTATTAGTGAATAATAATTGAATATAGCTATATTTTAGATAAATATAATCCAAGTAGATATGTATGTATAATATAGATAGATTATTATAATTAATATTAATATATATAATTATATGTAATTTAGATAAATAGAGAACAAAGGATGTAGAGGGACGCCACGTAGGCGCATGGATCGTTGTGGTATCAGGAATCCGCTGCGGAATTATATATAAGATTGGTGCTTTAGAAACGTGCTAACTATAAAACGTAAACATCAATTTACTTAGATATTATTCAATTAAGTATCGCTCCAATGCTTACCGTGGGCATATTTAATATGCCCACAGATGATGTGATAATATTTTAAATAAGGAAATTAATTTAAATATATACCATAAAAACTAAACTCTATTAAAAAAACTAAACACTACTAAAAAAAAGGTAAACCCCAAATGAAAAAGAACGTGACACTATCACATAAGCGGTGAGCACATTAAGTGTACCCACCGTAAATAAGGGATCATTTATGTTATTCAATTTACACATGTAAGTGTCGGCATGAACATTTGCAGTAGCGAAGTTACCTTTTCGAATAATATTATAAGGTGTTTAAACAAAAACTCGATCACAATTCAATATTGAATGCATGTAAAATGAATAATTGTATAACTTAATTAATACAAAAACTCGACTGCAATTTTAAGTGTAAATGTGTAATATTATGATCGAATTTGTAGATTGTTAACTACTAAGAAGGAGAAAGAAAAAGAAAAGAAGAAACTATTAATTTTTCTCTTAGTTAAATATTACTATGTTGCCAGATATCACTACAAGAAATTCTGCGTTTAGTGACGGAAAACTCCGTCTCTAAAGTACGAAATTCCGTCACTATTCTGCATTAGTGACGGAATTGTGACGGATGAATTCCGTTGTTAGAAAACGCGTAGCTAAACTCATGGTGACGGAAAAGTTCCGTCATTAAATAATAATGACGGAATTTGTGACGGACAGTCCGTCTCAACTGAAATGGTGACGTTTGTGCGTCACCAGTTAGTCGTGACGGATTGGTGACGGAATACGTCCGTAAAAAATATGGTGACAGATGTTTCCGTCACTAGCCATGGGACTACAGAGACGGAATTGGTGACGGATTTTGTCCGTCATTATATAATTGTGACGGAATTTTCCGTCACTAAATTCAATTTTTGTTTTTACAATTTTCAGATCCATTTTTTTTGTTTGAACCTGTCAATACTCTGATATATTATATGCAAATTAGTAATCAAATCCAGAATATTAAAATATAAACATTCTAAGGTCCAAAATACTAATAGAATACTAAATGTCAACAATACACAACCAAAATGTATCCATGTGCAAACTCCAAACCATATCCATATCCGAATTCTAAAGATTTCAAAGTTAACATAGTATTCGACTAATAAAACATAGTAATCATGAAAAAGGTGGTGTAGGTGGTACATGCCCGGAAGACTGAGATGACTGCGACATCAACTGCTCGATGAGCTTCTGCTGCACTTGAAGTTGCTCCTTCAATTGTTGTCGTTCCTCTTTTTCCTCCTGCAATTGTTGCGCCATCTCCTCAAGTCGGGTGTCAATAGCATCTCTATCAATGTGAGATGTCGATGCAGAAGTAGCACAGGAATCATAGCTCATGACAGAGTGAGCAAGGGAACCACCACCAAACAACCTACCCTTCTGATCCAACCCTCCCGTGACCTGTAAGTAACACTTGTTCATATCAACCTCTCGTTCCTCGGTAGTATCTGGTAAAGGTTGCCTTAGCTCCTCGGCCAACTCTGCTATCTCTTTCTACAAGCAAGTATATATGATTCAATATATATCAAAGTTTCTCAATGTGTATAACCATTAAAGGAAAATGAAAAAAGACACTAACCGCAATCCTTGTAGACTTCACATCAGTATAGCTTCCATCTTTCATCCTGTGCGTGTACTCAAAAGCATCATAGAGACAGTCCTTTGTTTGAACTCCTCTCTGTGCAGCCTAAACAATTTTCGTTCATAAAAAAATTATCAATTAACAACAATCAATTTGATAATAATTTGACTAACACTTAATGAAAATTTGATAATATATTAACACACACTTAAATAAAAAGTACTTACCAACTCTTTAGCATACTTTAGACAAGATTTTGATCCACCTCTATGCCTCACTTGCCCCGTACCTGGTCCATCAGGTTCAGACATCCTACATTTCCGTGCTATTTCTGACTTTGCTTTCACATCTTCTGAATTCCAATAGTTCTGCCAACCCTCCCATTCTGCCTCAGTGATGTAAGCCGGTCGACCCTTTTTTGATTTCTTCATGCCATGCACAAAACCTCTGTACCTCCCCTGAGCTTTTGCATGCCAAAGTTCGTAAACCGTACCATCCAAAGCAGGATCCCAAGTGAATACTTTCTGTAGAATATTTAAGAGAAACAATAAAAATTTATAAGTAACTTGTCAACAGTGGTTACCTACAATTAAAATCATGAGATCGAGTAAATGAACATGCCACACATAACTTGAACGGGACTATGAATTAATTCAAAATGTAAGAAGTGCAAATATGAATCAATAGAGAATTCTAGAAAAACTAAAATATCCCAAGAAACTCTCTTATGAGGAAAGACTCTCTTGGAAACTAGCATGCAATAATCAACTCCATCTCTTCCTACGTGTCTTCTAGGACAAACCTTAATTCAAATACAAATGAAATGAATTGTTCCAGTCTCTTCTTGTTTAACAAGCATTTATCAAATCAAAAGTATATATGCAGAGGCTAGTAGTGAGAACCTTCTAGTATTTGACTATATTTTCTTAGAAGTTCAAGCCTGAAACTATAATGAAAAGAAGTTAACCCAGCTAAAGTGCTCAAATTTCCAGCAGTAGGACAATAAAATATCAATACTGCAGCAGATAATCAACCTCAGCAAGTTGGAGAATAAAACAGCAGCAAAATATCTTACAGTAAGCACTTGCAGGTATCACTATCAATAATTTTATAAAGTTGGCTACCTTGAACTCCTCCCAATATGATTTCTTAATTGAATCTGGGGTGGAGCTCCAACAATAGCCGGTGGGATTTTTAATTTTTTTGAATATTTTGAATATCGTAGATGGAACCTTGTTGTCGGGGCACAGCTCCCTGTATCAAATGACATCAAATATAGTTTAAAATAAAATTATCATATTCATGGCAGTTATACATATAAATATAAATAATAACATACAAGCTATAAATTAAATATACCCATCACATATAGTCAATGTAGTCGAACGAGCTGGCACTCTCGTAACAGAAGTAGCTTCGCCTCCAACTTGCACAATATTAGTAGAACCTCCGACTGATGTAGCATTGGCAGAACCTCCTGCAGGTGTAGCATTGGTAGAACCTCCAGGGGTAGCATTGATGGAACCCTGAGGTGTGGCATTAGTGGAACCTCCAGGTGCATCACCTGCAATCAGTGACCTGCCACCAGTTGGTGCAATATTAGTAGACCCTCTAGGTGTAGTATCAGTAAAACCTCCAAGTGCATCACTAGAAAATGAGCCTCCATCAACTGGTGTAGCATTAGTACACCCAATTGTTGCACCATGACTACCACCTATTGATTGAGTGAGTGATGGTGCACGTGAAGATAGTTTTGCTCCAGATTTAAGAATATTGCGCCGAACACGACCTTTGGGAGCCATCTGATAAACCATAAATCAAAGTATCAATATTAGCAACATAAGAAAAAATTGCATAATAACACCTGAAAATAGAGATCAAAGCTTAGTATAATAAGTAAAACTGACACTAATCAACTTCGATATCATCTAAATTATCATTTTCATCATCTGACAATAACATATCTTCTCCATCGTCACCATCTTCATCATCGGTTTCTTCAATCTCCACTAACCCACCACGTGGATGAATTGGTGTCAAGTCATCATCTAAAGTAGAATTGGTAGAATGTACCAACTCGTCTTCTTGAAACGGTTGGTCTAAGAGTGAACTAGATTTCTCATATGCAATTTCCACTTTAGGTCTAGCTTTGAAATTCAAGATTAAATGATCCATCCTCACAATACCGCCTATACATCCACTCGCGATTTACGCTCATTCTTGCAAATTGATATTAATATTTAAAAAGTGAGAATGGCAGCCAAGAACTATAAGCAAGAAAGCGACCAAGTGATCAATATTGTCTTTTCTATAACATGTGTTATCTATCTAACAATTTTAAGTCTGATCAATGAAATTTGCCCCACAAAATTAATATCTCGCAGGTATATATTTATGGGAGTTATTGAGCTAATTTCACCATATCAAAATAGTTGGCACATAAAACTTACAAAAAAACGTATGTAAACTCTCTTATAACTAGAACATGTATATAATTTTAAATTTTAACATCTAGGCAGCCATAAATTCTTGCATTCATATTAATATGTTAGCTCCTGTTTTATTATGAATAAGGACACTATATGTGAAAACATAGTGGAAACTTAAGTTGTTCATTTTTTGAAAATTAAATATCTTCCCATCCCAAATCTGCACAAGAGAAATCAAATAGTTCTTTGGGAAAATACTGGATGGGAAGATAAATCTCGTCACCTTCAGACACGAGAAAGGTACATATTACTACCATCTTGCTGTAACGATGACGGCTATAGCAAAGATTATGCTATGCATATATCAGACATCATAGGAAATAAGTAAATAACTCTAAACAAACATCCTATTTTCAAAAACCAAGTGTGAGATACAAACCTCCAAACTGCAAGGCCTCCAAGAAGCTTGTATCGCAATGACTCAGCCTGAGCTATGGCACACAGTCCCCTATTGTTCACCTTCTCAGCATAGAGCTCAACATTGTTTTCTGGAAACTTGAAACGCTTCAGAACAACTGAAGTCAGCTCTCTAATTCTCCTACCCTTCTCTCCTGAAGAGTTAAAATATAAACATGATACAATCATCTACAACAAAAAAGCAATCTAAAACTGAAAAAATATCCACATATCCAAAGTCCAAACTACATCGAATAGAGAAATAACAATGTTATAGCCTCACGACTACCCAACTCTCATGGCAAATATGCACTGTTCTGGAAGTAGTGAACAGACCACCTGCCCATTCACTGGGAACAGCTCCCCATCAAAGGCACATCCATTGTGTGTCTGCTTCCTAGGTTTTTTTTTAACTGACTTAACCTGCAAATTATTCGAATAGTTTTCACATATTAATACTCCATAAATTGCATTCTTTTTTCTTTAGAGGAGGAAGGAGAGGAGGGTAACGTACCAGCGACGAAGAAGGCGTGAGAGGATTTCAGGTTCCCATTTCTGAATTTTGGAATCTTCAATTAGGGGTTTGATTGGGCTTTCGAATCGGGGCTGAGAGGATGAAAGTTCGAGGAGAGGGCTGTAGTTGGGTGTGTTTTTCGAAGATGCAGGAAAAGAGAGGAGAAGAACGGCGGCGCTGGAGAAGAGGGCTGTAGTTGGGTGTAGTTGCTGCCGGCAATTTTGTTGAAGAAGAAGAAGACAGGGAAGGAGATGCGTGGAGAGGGAGAGGGAGAGAGAGTTGAGAGTTCGATTGAAATTAGGGCTCGCCACTTCTTTCTTTCTTTCTTTTCTTTTTTTTCTTTTTCTTTTCTTCTTCTTCTTCCTTTTTTCTTTCTTTTTTTCCTCTTTTCTTATTAAATAATTAATACTACACAACTAATCTTGTTCAATTTTTAAATTAGGGTTTTAGTTATAGTTGTACAATTTGTTTCGCTTTTCCTATTAGCACACTTGCACAATTTGTATTAATTTTTATCATTATTTTTATTTTTTGACATATATTTTTGTGCCATGACTGCTATATTAACATTGATTATGGAACAGCTAATCCTAATTAAAATAGATTTAAAAAATTTAATTAAATAATATATAAATTATAATTTTTTCAACATTATAAATTATAGTTAACAAAGTCAAATATAAAAATAATTTAACTTCAAACTAAAGAAATATAGTAATTATAAATAAAAAATTTCGAACGGTGACGGAAAACATCCGTCACTAACAGTAAAAAAATAATAAATATAATTACAAAATTAAACTTTAATTAATTAATGACGGAAAAATCCTTAACTAAAAATCATTACGGAAAATCCGTCAATAAATCTGTCACTAAAGAT
This sequence comes from Mentha longifolia, assembly GCA_001642375.2. NCBI lineage: Eukaryota > Viridiplantae > Streptophyta > Magnoliopsida > Lamiales > Lamiaceae > Mentha > Mentha longifolia. Next base: position 12,501,892 of record CM038120.1, on the reverse strand, counting down.
GGCGCGAGAAATGCGCGCCAATGTCCGTGACCATTCCGTCATTAATTCCGTGATCAAACCCCAAGATGGAATTCCATCACCATTCCGTAATGAATCCGTGACTGATTAGTGACGGAATTGCGTCCGTCACTAAAATCCGTCACTGTTCCGGGTGTTTTTTTGTAGTGTATAAATACCAATACAAATATGATGGACATCATATATAGTCGTGACATGAATAGAAGCGAGTCGAAACATATGATTATAACGTGGAACAACTAATAAATTCAAATGATGCATGTTGAAATTCAAACAACAACGGCATGCTCCAATCAATAGCAGTCGTCAACATCTCGGCGGTGACCTCCTCGCTCTTCTCATAGCTAGCGGACTCGTTGTTCTCCTTGTCGAAGTCTTCCTCTTTCTCCACCGCCTCCTTGTGGCTTTGGTCCCAACTCCGAGAGAGTTATGCCTCGATTTTGTGCTATGCAAGTTATACGAACCTTCGTAAATCCTAAAATTCACGCACGCGGAAGGAAGAAACTCGAACCGATGGAATATCTCAATACGTCTACGAACTAAACTCCCTAAGTAATAAAAATAAGCCGAAACCTCAATATCCCAAAGAGACGATCATTGAGCCATACGGGGACGTTGTATGACACACAACGAGGGATGATGAACTCGTTGATTAGCCGGATAAAGAATTCATCTTGGAAAAATCAAGAAGAATTCGAAGAACTCTCAAAAGAGAATAAAACTCACAATATTATTAATGATCAAGGTAATTTTTGGCTATGACATAAAACTATATTTATAGTGCTAAAAATCTATCTAAACCTAGCCAACTATTAAATAACTTAAGTATAGTCAAAGTATGGATCAAATCCATAAAATAACATAATAAAGCCCATAAATAAAGCCTTTTAAGGCACAAAAACATGGGCTTAAGATAAAGTGACGAAAATAATAACTAAGTCTTCAATCCTCAACCCGATCACGCTTGATAAGATTGATAACTTGCGGGTTGTCCGGTCCGCCATCTCCAATGGGCTTCTTCATCAACTTTTGAGCCCAAACTTCTTGAATCAGTCATTGCAAAGCTTCCTTGAATTTCTTAGCTCGAGCTCTTGTCACCGACCCACTTGGAATACGAACGAAATCTTGAATCAACGATCCTTGGACTCCATCATTCCCCTCCTCTTGAGGAGGATTTGTACTTAAATCTAAGTCATCATCTGCATCAAAGGACTTAAGTCAGTAATATTAAATGTAGTACTAACATTATACTCACTGGGCAAGTCCAATTTGTAGTCATTGTCATTGATGCGCTCCAACACTTGAAAAGGTCCATCGCCTCGAGGTAGCAACTTTGAACGCCTTTACAATGGAAATCGTTCCTTGCGCATATGCAGCCATACCCAATGGTCGGGTTCAAACACCTCCTTACGACGACCCTTGTTTGCTTGCTTGGCGTACTGCTCTATTTGCCTCTCGATGTTCATCCTCGCCTTCTCATGGATCTGTTTCACAAAATCAGACATTTTCCGGCCATCAAGGTCAATATGCTCATGCTCGGGCAAAGGAGATAAATCCAATGGAGTCAAAGGATTAAAACCATAAACAATCTCAAATGGCAAAAATTGAGTAGGAGAATGAATAGAACAATTATAAGCAAACTCAACATGTGACAAACATTCTTCCCAAGACTTGATGTTCTTTTTTATGATAGCCCTAAGCAACATAGACATAGTCCTATTGACTATTTCAGTTTGACCATCAGTTTGTGGATGACAAGTAGTAGAAAACAATAACTTAGTGCCCAACTTACCCCACAAAGTCTTCCAAAAGTAACTCTATCAGAAATAATAGTTTTAGACATGCGCAGTCTAACAATCTCTTGAAAGAACAAATCAGCAACATGAGATGCATCATCAGACTTATAACATGGAATGAAATGTGCCATCTTAGAGAATTTATCAACAACCACAAAGATGGAATCGCTACCACGCTTACTTCTAGGCAACCCTAACACAAAATTCATAGAAATACCAATCCAAGGTGCATCAGGAATAGGTAATGGTGTATACAAACCATGGGAACTCACTCTAGACTTAGCTTGCTTATATGTAACACATCTCCACAAATTCTCTCAATATCACGTTTCATATGAGGCCAAAAGAAGTGTTCATGCAGGACAACTAAGGTCTTAGCAATGCCAAAATGCCCCATTAAACCCCCACCATGAGATTCAAGCAAAAGCAATTCACGTTAAGAACCTTTAGGAGCACACAACTTATTCTTCTTAAACAGATAATCATCATGCCTAAAATACTCTCCATTAGCAGATTTCTCACATTCTTGATAAATCTCGCCAAAATCAGCATCACTCACATAAAGACTCTTGATGCACTCAAAACCAAACAACTTAGCATCTAGAGTAGAGATCAAGGCATACCTCCGAGAAAATGCATCAGCCACCACATTCTCTTTACCTTGCTTGTATTTGATGACGTATGGAAACGTCTCAATGAACTCCATCCACCTAGCATGCCTCTTGTTCAGCTTGTGTTTGCCCTTTAAGTACTTCAACGACTCATGATCGGTGTGAATGACGAATTCCTTGGCCCACGAGTAGTGCTGCCTTGTTTCCAAGGCCCTCACCAAAGCGTACAACTCCTTATCATACATTGGATAACTCAACGTTGGTCCACTTAGCTTCTCGCTGAAATACGCAATGGGCCACCCCTCTTGCATCAAAACTGCACCAATACCAACACCAGAAACATCACATTTAGTCTCAAAAGATTTTGAAAAGTTAGGAAGAGATAATATCGGGGTGTGTGTCAACTTGTACTTCAACAGCTGAAACGCCTTTTCTTGTTCTTCTCCCCAGTGAAAATCAACATTCTTTTTGATCACTTCTATCAATGGTGCTGCAACACTGCTGAAATGTGGCACAAATCGCCTATAGAAGCTAGAAAGTCCATAAAAACTTCTAACATCTTCGATGCTCCTCTGACTCAGCCACTCTTGAATAGCTCATATATTCTCCTCATCAACTTATATACCCTGTGCATTAACAACAAAACTAAGAAAAACAAGTTTTTCCGTATAAAAGATGCACTTCTTAAGGTTAGCATATGACTTCTCTTTTCTAAGCACATCTAAAACAAACATTAAATGCTCAACTTGCTCTTCATGACTCTTGCTATGGACTAAAATATCATCAAAGTAGACAACAACAAATCTGTCAATGTAAGCACGCAAAACATAGTTCATAAGACGCATAAAAGTGCTAGGTGCATTAGCCAAACCAAAAGGCATAATCAACCACTCATACAAACCAAGTTTAGTCTTAAAAGCAGTTTTCCATTCATCTCCTTCTTTAATCCTAATTTGATGATATCCACTACGCAAATCAATCTTAGAAAACACACAAGATCTATGCAATTCATCAAGCATATCATCTAAACGAGGGATGAGATGTTGATACTTTACCGTGATATTGTTGATAGTTCGGCAATCGCAGCACATCCTCATCGTCGAGTCCTTCTTTGGTACTAGAAGTACATGAACTGCACAAGGACTCAAACTCTCACTCACATGCCCCTTTGCCAACAACTCTCCAATTTGCCTCTCCCACTCCTTCGTCTTCTCCGGATTGGTTCGATAAGCTGGTCTATTTGGAAGTGTTGCACCAGACACAAAGTCAATCTGATGCTCTATCCTTCGAATTGGTGGTAAGCCTGGGGGTGTATCTTTGGGAAAGACATCATCAAATTCCTGCAAAAGAAGAAATAGAAGGGGGAAGAGAGTCAAGATCATTAGTAGATAAAAAGTTCTCATTGTACAAAAGTACAATCACGGGCCTCTCCTCATGAACCGCCAACTTCAGATCACTCGCCCTTGCCAAATACGACTTTTTCACCACTCCCTTCTCCTTATTCTCCACTTCCCGGTTTTTCCATTTCGCCAACTCCGCCTCTTTTTGCAATTGTACTTGATCCTCATACACTTGTTTTGGCGTAAGAGGAAGAAGTGACACCTTCTTCTGCTTATACTCGAAGGAATATTTATTGGTGAAGCCATCATGGGTCACTCGTCGATCGAACTGCCATGGACGTCCCAACAAAATGTGACTAGCCTGCATTAGAACCACATCGCACAACACCTCATCTTCTTACTTCCCAATGCAGAATGACACCTTCACTTGCTTTGTGACTTTGGCGATGCTCGTTTCATTCAGTCACTGCAACCGGTGGCTTGGGATGCCGCAGCACAGGTAGTCTTAACTACTCTACCATGGCTAAGCTAGCGACATTAGTGCAACTTCCCCATCGATGATCACACTGCACAACTTATCTTTCACCTGACATCTCGTGTGAAAGATGTTCTCTCGCTGCACCATCTCACCTACATGATTTTGGATGCTCAATGCTCTTCTTGCAACGCCAATGAGACTAGTATGTGGAATGATCTCCTCCTCTTCTTCAGTATCTTCCTCCAAGACTGACATCTCCGGGTCAACAGCCTCATCATTAGTCACTACCTCTCCATTATCTTTCATGATCATCACTCTCCAATTTAGGCACTCGCTCATTATATGCCCGATGCCTTGACACTTGAAACACTTGCGATCACGATTACAAGTATCAGGCACTGATGTTTTGCCTTGAGTTGTGGGACTCGCCAAATCTAATCACGCCTTCACAAATG